>CAUYQV010111279.1:0-12203 GCA_963574575.1 Galagoides demidoff
CTTGACATTTGTAGGGTTTCTCTCCAGAATGAATTCTTTTATGTCTAGAAAGGTGTGAGTTCTGGCTAAAGACTTTTCCACATTCTTGACATTTGTAGGGTTTCTCTCCAGAATGAATTCTCTGATGTACAGAAAGGTGTGAGTGTTGGTGAAAAGCTTTACCACATTCTTGACATTTGTAGGGTTTTTCTCCAGAATGAATTCTTTGATGTACAGAAAGGGCATAGTACCAGTTAAAGGCCTTGCCACATTCTTGACATTTGTAGGGTTTCTCTCCAGAATGAATTCTTTGATGTTCAGAAAGGTTTGAGTTCCACTTAAAGACTTTGCCACATTCTTCACATGTGTAGGGTTTCTCTCTAGAATGAATTCTTTGATGTTCAGTAAGGGTTGAACTATGGTTGGCTTTGCCACATTCCTGACATTTGTAGAGTTTCTCTCCAGAATGAATCCTTTGATGTACGGAAAGTGTTGAGTACCGGCTAAAGGCTTTTCCACATTCTTGACATTTGTAGGGTTTCTCTCCAGAATGAATTCTTTTATGTCTAGAAAGGTGTGAGTTCTGGCTAAAGACTTTTCCACATTCTTGACATTTGTAGGGTTTCTCTCCAGAATGAATTCTTTTATGTCTAGAAAGCTATGAGTTCTGCCTAAAGGCTTTTCCACATTCTTGACATTTGTAGCATTTCTCTCCAGAATAAATTCTTTGATGTACAGAAAGGGTTGGGTACTGGTTACAGGCTTTCTTATATTCTTCACATTTGTATGGTTTTTCTCTAGAACAAATTTTTTGATGTTTAGTAAGCATTGAACTCAGGTTAAAAGCTTTGCCACATTCTTCACATTTGTAGGATTTCTCTCCAGAATGAATTCTTTCATATCCAGAAAGGCCTGAGTACTGGCTGGTAAATTTGTCACATTCTTTATAGTTGTAGGGTTTCTCTCTGCCATCAATACTCTTCTGGGTACAATATTTTGATACGTCGTTAAGACAATTGCCATAATTTTTACATTTGTAGAGTTTCTCTCCAGTATGAAATCTCTTAGGCTTAGATGGGCTTGAGAAACATTTGAAGACTTTGCTGCCTTCTTTATATTTGTACTGCTTCTCTCCAATGTGAATTACCTTATGTTCAGAAATGTGAGAGTGTTGGTGAAAGGCTTTATCGTTTTCACATTTAAAAGTTTTCTCTACATTACACATAATCTTATGTGTATTTAGATTTGCTAATTGTCTGAAGACTTTCAAATAGTTACAACATTGGAAGTTTTTGCCAGGAGTTAAACATTGGTCAAGTCCATTGGAACATACTTTCAGCTGCTTACACTCATACAGACTTTCCCAGTCTTCTGTTAAGTTTAAATTCTCAGGGCCACAACTTTGGTATCTTCTCAGGATTATCTCTGGGAATAAAATATTTGTGCCCAGCTCTTGCAAATGGTCTTGGGTGGAATAATTACATATAGCTGAAAGAAATTTAAAGAATAACAATTTTAGCCAGTAACTTTTTATCAGAATTAAGTAAATATACATTACATATTCTATCTGCAAAATCATACCATGATGGCACAATACAGTACAAAGGCACTAATTATCTTTTTTTTTTTAAGAGACAGTGTCTTACTATGTGGCCCTCAGTAGAGTGCTGCGGAGTCACAGCTCACAGCAACCTCCAACTCCTGGGTTTAGGTAATTCCCTTGCCTCAGCCTCCCGAATAGCTGGGCCTATAGGTGCCCGCCACAACACACAGCTATTTTTTTTCTTGCAGTTTGGCCAGGGCTGGGTTTGAAACTCCCACCCTTGGTATATGGGGCCAGTGCCCTACTCGCTGAGCCACAGGCACTGCCCAGCACCAATTATCTTAAAGATAAATCAATGTTGCATGTTTGTACTGCATTTGGGGGAATTTTAAGAACCAGGTAAGAATTTGTAGCAGAGGCTCGGCAACAGTAGCTCCGCAGCTAGGGCACCAGCCACATACACTTTAGCTGGCGAGTTCAAATCCAGCCTGGGCCTGCCAAACAATAACAACTACAACCAAAAAAAATAGCATTGTGGTGGGCAACTGTAGTCCCAGCTACTTGGGAGGCTAAGGCAAAAGACTCACTTAAACCCAAGAGTTTGAGGTTGCTGTGAGCTATGGTGCTAAGGCACTCTATCAAGGGTGACAAAGTGGGACTTTGTCTCAAAAAAAAAATAAAAATAAATATTTGTAGCAGAGCAGGTGACCAGAAGTTGTGGAAGAAACATAGAGGCTGGGCGTGTTGGCTCATTTTTGTAATTCTAGAACTCTAGAAGAGGGAGGTGAATGGATTACTTCACCACAGGTTTTGGGGATAAACCTAAGAATAAGACCCCAGGCCAGGTCTGGTAGCTCACACCTATAAATTCATCTGTCTGGGAGTTGATGGCGGTTGGATTGCTTGAGTTCAGGAGTTCAAGACTAGCTTGCGCAAGAGTAAGACCTGATCTCTAAAAATAGCCAGAAATTATGGCAGGCTCCTATAGTCCTAGCTACTTGGAAGGCTGAGAGGCAAGAGAATCACTTGAGCCCAAGAGATGGAGGTTGCTGTGAGCTGTGAACCAATGGCACCCTATGGAGGGTGAGAAAGTGAGACTCTAAAAGAAAAAAAGAAGAGTGAGACCCCAACTCAATCACAAATAGAAAAAGTAGTCAGACATGGTGGCACACGGCTGTAGTCTCAGCAATTCATGACACGGAGACAAGAAGATCTCTTGTCTTAAGCCCAGATGATTGAGGATGATGTGAGCTATGACAACACAGAAGTCTACTCAACGTTACAGAAACTCACTCCCAAATAAAAAAAATAATAAAAAATACATAAATAAATGTGTGTATTTATATATATGTATATATAAAGTAACAAGGAAAAAGGTATTAAATAATAATAAAAAGAGCCAAACAGAATGGAAAAAATAGTTCGTCAGAGTTCCTACCACAGACTTTACCCTATCCTAAGACAGAATGGTGCATATCCAAACAAAGTCATACATTTCAGCTTTGTCCCCAAAGGAAAAATAGTTACACCAGTGTTAATCCTTCTGGTTTCAGAGTCTTTCCAAAGAAAAGTTGGTGTCTTCCATGAACGAGGTTGCTGAAAGAGATGGTACTATAAGACAGACCACAGGTACTGATACCAAAAATAAAATACGGTGACAGTGTTGCAGGAGGCCCATAGGAGAGAAAGAGTACCCAAACACCACGTTTATAAGAGGAAGGGCTTTATTCATCGGCCGGGAGCTTACTGTATAGATTTCCAAATGGCCACGCTCCCCGAAAAGCTTGGTCTTTCCCTTTTTATTGACAGTCAAAAAGGTCCACGCCACAGGTACCCTTCCCATTGGCCAGTTTGAATCAAGCAGGAGATGCTAGTCCAGCCCTTACAGAACTACAGGATTTCACAGGACTTGGAAATTTCCAAGTTCCAGTAAGTTAAGCCTACGAATTCCCAAGAGCTGAGTCACGATGAAGAGGACCCTGCAGGTGCATTCTTGTAGTTTCCCTGAGAAGACCTGTTCTCCCAGACCTCGCCCTTCTTGGGTATCCTCTCTCAACAGCAGCAGAGAGACTACAGTACAACAGACAGATGCAGGGCTAGCAAGGGATCACAAGCTCTTAAGAGGAAATATGGGAAAATGGTTCAACAAAAAAATAACACAATTCCACAGGCAAAACACTATCTGAATATAGCGGTCCTTACTTTGGTAGTACAATGTGTGTCAGAGTGTTGCAGGATATAGCCACATGGTGAAGTTGGTGAAAGGTGGATTATTTTTTTTTTTTTTGAGACAGAGTCTCAAGCTGTCACCCTGGGTAGAGTGCCATGGTGTCACAGCTCACAGTAACCTCAAACACTCGGGCTTAAGTGTTCGATTCTCTTGTCCCAGCCTCGTAAGTAGCTGGGACTACAGGCGCCCGCCACAATGCCCAGCTATTTTTTTGTTGCAGTTGTCTTTGTTATTTTAGCTGCTTCTGGCCAGGTTCAAATCTGCCAGCCTCAGTGTATGTGGTTAGTATCCTACCCACTGAGCTATAGGTGCCTCTAGAAAGATGGCTTTTCTAATCCTTAAAAATCAGTGAACAATCATAACATGTACAAAATATTAGGGTGATAACCCAAAAAACAAATTAAATAATCTGGAATCAATCATAAAAAACAGAGATGTCTAAATTACCTTGAAACTTTATCTAAATAATACTAAATTTGTCAAATAGGAATGATACCAACAACTAAGCAAAATCAGAAAAATGAAGATATAAAAAAAAAGATAAACAGAAATTCTGGAGTTGAAGAACACAAGGAAGTCTGGGCAATAGGCTTCATCATTGAGCAGTCATAAATGTAAGAAAAAAGATATGAAATATCACAAAGCTCGCCATTGTTCAGTTAGGAGAAACACAAAGATTCCCATAAGGGAGGCACCTGTGGCTCAGTGAGTAAGGCGCCAGCCCCATATACCAAGGGTGGGGTGCAAACCCAGCCCCGGACAAACTGCAACAACAACAAAAAAATAGCTGAGCGTTGTGGCGGGCACCTGTTGTCCCAGTTACTTGGCAGGCTGAGGCAAGAGAATTGTCTAAGCCCAAGAGCGGAGACTGCTGTGAGTTGTGACGCCACAGCACTCTACCAAGGGCGACAAAGTGAGTCAGTCTCTGTCTCTCTAAAAAAACAAAACAAAACAAAACAAAGATTCCCATAAAAAGATCAAGGACTTGAAAGTTACACATAAGAAGAGAATCTTTGGCAGTACCCATAGCTCAGTGGGCAGTGTGCAAGCCACATACACCCAGTGGGGTTCTAACCCAGCCCTGGGCCAGGTAAAAGAACAATGACAACTGCAGTCCCAGCTACTTGGGAGGATAAGGGTTCTAACCCAGCCCTGGGCCAGGTAAAAGAACAATGACAACTGCAACAACAACAAAATAACAGGGCATTGTGGTGGGCACCTGTAGTCCCAGCTACTTGGGAGGATAAGGCAAGAGAATCGATTGCTTATGCCCAAGAGTTTGAGGTTGCTGTGAGCTGTGATGCCACAGCACTCTACTCAGGGTGACAGCTTGAGGTTCTCTCAAAAAAAGAAAAAAACAAAAAAGGCTTGGCACCTGTAGGTCAGCAGCTAGGATGCCAGTCACATACACTAGAGCTGGTGGGTTTGTTTTTTTTTTGAGGCAGAGCCTCAAGCTGTCCCCGTGGGTAGAGTGCCGTAGCATCATAGCTCACAGCAACCTCCAACTCCTGGGTTCAAGGGAGTTTCCTGCCTCCGCCTCCCAAGTAGCTGGGACCACAGGCGCCCGCCACAATGCCTGGCTATTTTTTTTTGGTTGCAGCCATCCATCATTGTTGTTTGGCAGGCCTGGGCTGGATTTGAACCCGCCATCTTAGGTGTATGTGGCTGGCGCCTTGGCCACTTGAGCCACAGGTGCCAAGCCGAGCTGGTGGGTTTAATTCAGTCCGGGCCTACCTAACAACAACAACTACAACCAAAAAATAGCCGGGCATTGTGGCAGGTGCCTGTGGTCTCAGCTACTTGGGGGGCTGAGGCAAGAGAATCGTTAGAGCCCAAGAGTCTGAGATTGTTGTGAGCTGTGACAACACGGCACTCTACCCAGGGTGACATAGTGAGACTCTGTCTCAATAAAAAAAATAAAAAATAAAAGAGAATTTTGAAGGCAGGAAGAGAAAATAGATGTGTCATCTCTCAGCATGCTCCTATCAGATTACTAGTGGATCAATCAACAGAAATTCTCCACATCAAAGCAGAGGTGGGGGGGCAGTGCCTGTGGCTCAAAGGAGTAGGGCGCCAGCCCCATATGCCGGAGGTGGCAGGTTCAAACCCAGCCCCGGCCAAAAAAAAAACTGCAAAAAAAAAAAAAAAAAGCAGAGGTGGGGTTGTAGTCAAACTGCTTAAAGAACAAAAACTTCAAAGCTCATATATGATATCCAGCAAAAATGCCCTTCAAAATGAAGAAAACATAAATATTTATCAAGATAAACAGATGCTGAAAGCTGCCACACAAGAAATGTCAAAGGAAGCACCATTCATTGACAATGAAGACAATAATACTAAATTATGTAAAAATAAATAACTCTGGTAATAATAACTATACACATATATGAAATTCTGTAGTTATAATGATGGTGTACAAAACCCTTTTAATCATGCTTGAGAGTTCAAAGACAAAAACAGAAAGCTCTAAACCTTTAGTAATGGGTCTACATGTACAATATAACAAGATGTAATTGCTTACCTCAATAACATTAAGTACAGATGTAAAAACAAGAACATCAAAAAATAAAAACTAAGAATAACTGTTGTTACCAATTTAAAATATATTTAAAAAACGTGTAGCTGGGCTTGGCACCTGTAGCTCAGCAGCTTGAGAGCCAGCCCCATACACAGGAGCTGGAAGGTTTGAATCCAGCCTGGGCCTGCCAAACAACAAGACAACTACAACCAAAAAATAGCCAGGCAATGGGCGGTGCCTGTGGCTCAAGGAGTAGGGCACTGGCCCCATATACTGGCTATTTATTTTTTGGTTACAGTCATCTTAGTGGGCCGGGCTGAATTCGAACCTGCCACCTTAGGTGTATGTGGCTGGTGCCTAAGCCACTTGAGCTACAGGCGCCGAGCACTTTTTTTTTTTTTTTTTTTTTTTTTTGAAACAGAGTCTTACTATGTTGCCCTTGGTGGAGTGCCATGATGCTTGCAGCAACCTCCACTCTTGGGCTTAAATGATTCTCTTGCCTCAGCCTCCCAATAGCTGGGACTACAGGCGCTCACCACAGTGCCTGGCTATTTTTTGGTTGCAGTTGTTGTTTGGCAGGCCCAGGCTGGATTTGCACCCACCAGCTCTGGTGTATGTGGCTGGCACCCTAGCAGCTTGAGCTACAGGCGCTGAACCTTTTTTTTTGAAACAGAGTCTCACTTTGTCACCCTCAGTAGCATGCTCTGGCATCAAAGCTCACAGCAACCTCAAACTCTTAGGCTTAAGCGATTTTCTTGCCTCAGCCTCCCAAGTAGCTGGGACTACAGGTGCCTCCCACAATGCCAGGCTATTTTTGGTTGCATTCATCATTGTTGTTTTAGCAGGCCCAGGCTGGCCTCAAACTCAACGAGCCTTGGTGTATGTGGCCAGCACCCTACCCACTGAGCTACAGGCGCTGCCCAGGTTATTTTAACCTGTAGGTGAATTTTAATTACAGCTGCCTTAATTTCAACACACACACACACACATATATATAGGTGACTATGTATTGTGTTTGTGTGAAGCATTTGTTTAATTTTTTTTTTTTGAGACAGAGTCTCAAGCTGTCGCCCTGGGTAGGTGCTGTGGTGACATTGCTCACAGCAACCTCAAACTCTTTGGCTTAAGCTATACTCTTGCCTCAGTCTCTCAAGTACCTGGCACTATAGGTGCCTGCCACGACACCTGGCTATTTTTAGTTATAGTTTTTGTTTGGAGGGCCAGGACTGGATTTGAACCTGCTAGCTCTGGTGTATGTGGCTGGCACCTTAGCCACTTGAGCTACAGGCACTGAGCCCATTTGTGTAATTTGAACCTAACTTCTGAAAGGCCATATAACTATGTAACTCTGTTTTGGGTATTATTGTTTATATTTTCTTGTAATGAACACATAAAGCACTGGAAAACTGAGGCAGGTGTATTGCTTGACCTCACAAGCTCAAGACCATCCTAATTAAGAAGGTGACTTGGCTTGTTGCCTGTGGCTCAAGCGGCTAAGGCACCAGCCACATACACCTAAGGTGGTGGGTTCGAATCCCCAGCCCGGCCCGCCAAACAATAATGATGGCTGTAACCAAAAAATGGCCAGGCGTTGTGGTGGGCGCCTGTGGTCCCAGCTACTTGGGAGGCAGAGGCAGGAGACTGACTACTCGCTTGAGCCCAGGAGTTGGAGGTTGCTGTGAGCTGTGATGCTATTGCACTCTACCCAGGGGGATAGCTTGAGGCTCCGTCTCAAAAAAAAAAAAAAAAAAAAAGGAGGCGACTCCATCTCTAGAAATGATTGAGTATTGTGGTGGGTGCCTCAATAGCTAGTAGTTCTAGCTACTTGGGAGGCTGAGGCAGGAAGAGAGGTTGAACCCAACGGTTTGAGGTTGCTGTGAGCTATGACACCATGGCATTGTACCAAGGATGACAATGTGAGACTCTGTCTCAAAAAAAAAGTAAACAACACATAAAATTGACAATTTTTAATATTTTAAAATTATTATTTTTTTATTTTTTTTTGGGGGGGGGCAGGATTTTGGCCAGGGCTGGGTTTGAACCCACCACCTCCGGCCTATGGGGCTGAAGCCCTACTCCGTTGAGCCACAGGTGCCAGCCTCCCCACAATTTTTAATATTTTAATTACACAGTTCAGTTGTGTTAAGTATTATTGACCTTGGCTCGGCACCTGTGGCTCAATCGGCTACGGCGCCAGGCACATACACCTAAGGTGGAGGGTTCTAATCCCCAGCCCTGGCCCACCAAACAGCAATGATGGCTGCAACCAAAAAATGGCCGGGCGTTGTGGCGGGCACCTGTAGTCCCAGCTACTTGGGAGGCGAGGCAGGAGACTCGCTTGAGCCCAGGAATTGGAGGTTGCTATGAGCTGTGATGCCATGGCACTCTACCCAGGGGGATAGCTTGAGGCTCCATCTCAAAAAAAAAAAAAAAAAGTATTATTGACCTTGTTATGCAAATTATATCTCTAGAACATTTTTATTTTGCAAAACTGAAACTCAGTATAGGTGAAACTGATACCAGACTTTCATCTTCAAGGGTTCTTGGTCTCAGTGATTCGAAGAATGAATCACAGACCACAGATCAGTGGTAAGACAGGATTTATTTACAGAAAAGAAAAGAATACAAAAACACCAAAGCTTCTGGCAGAGAGAACCCAGGTCAGGGAACAAAACAAGCTCCCTAGCTCCCTTTTTTGGTCTCTCTCGGGGGTTCTTTGCTCAGAGATATATATAGTTGCATGGGGTCATTTAGCTGGAACTCAATTGTTACATTTAGCCACCTGGGGCAGAACTCAGTTAATGAATGTCTACAATCTCTTTCACTCAGGCCTAGGAAATTTACATGAAATTGACCAGACCTAGAAAAGGTGGGGTTCCCAGTTCGGCAGGAAGTACAAGGGGAGGGAGACCTGAGGGGCTGGTGTCTCCAGCAATTGTTTGGCCCCTCTGGCTACTGGAGCCTCCTACCTTCCCCCCGCCCCCCCCCCAGCCCGTAGGTTCCGGCTGCCCCTGCACCATCACCTCCTCCAAGGCTAAGGCAGTAGGTCCTGCAGCTCAGTTTTCAGTTGGCTAGGGAGCCACCTGTCCTATATCAAAACTGCTATCCATTTTCCTTACTGCCTGGTCCTTTATATAAGCTCTACTCTACTTTTTGTTGTTGTTTCTAGAAAGTAACTACTTCCATTATTTTATTTATTTTTTTGGGACAGAGTCTCACTTTGTCGCTCTTGGTAGAGTGCCGTAACATCATAGCTCACAGTAATCTCTGGGCTCAAGCAGTTCTCTTCCTCAACCTCTCATGTAGGTGAGACTATAAACACCCTCCAAAATGCCTGGCTATTTTTAGAGATGGGGTCTTACTCTTGCTCAGGATGGTCTTGATCTTCTGAGTTTATGCAGTCCACCTAACTCAGACTACTAGAGTGCTGGGAATTCAGTCATGGGTCACCAGGCCAGGTCTTACTTTTACCATTTTATATAATTGGATTCAAATGTATTTGGTTTTGGGGAGAACCTGTATTATTTCATTTACCATGTTAAGATTTATCATTATTAGAGATGTTAGAAGAGTTCATGATTTTTAGAAGCTGAATTATACTCTGCCATTTTTATATCCTAAATTACATTTCGCCATTTATTCCTTGAGGCAGATGTAAAGTTCTTTCACCTAATGGATTATGTGAATAATGCTGCAATAAATATGTGTGCCTATAGCTCTTTGACCATGTCCATGAGGGTCCTACATTTGGTTTCATTATGTATTTTATATATATGCAAAAAGAAAATATGAATTATAGTTTTCTAACACATGAGGCCTTATATTATTACTTACCTTTAGTGGCAGTTGTGACTTAAAGTATATTTAATAAGACAGGTTTTGCCTCAAAATATATTGGGCCCTAGCTGGACGTAGGGGCATGTATCTATAATGCTAGTAATCTGGGAGGCTGAGATGACAGGGTGTCTTAAGTTCAGGATTTGGAGACCAGCCCAAGAAAAAGCAACACACTGTCTCTACTAAATATAGAAGATAAAATAACATGAATGTCATTGCAGGCACCTGCAGTCTCAACTTCTCAGAAGGCTCATTCATGAGAATTGCTTGAACCCAGGAGTTTCAGGTTGCTGTGAGCTAAGCTGATGCCATGGCACTGTAGCCTGGGCAATAGGGTGAGGCTCTGTTTCAACATGTGTGTATATGTATATACCCATACAGAGACACACACACATATATGCATCTATACTTTTTTTTTTTTTTTTTGAGATAGTCTTATTATGTTACCCTAGGTAGAGTGCTGTAGAGTCACAGCTCACAGCAAACTCAAATTCCTGGGCTTAAGCAATTCTCTTGCCTTAGCCTGCCGAGTAACTGCCTACAGGCGCCCGCCACAATGCCTGGCTATTGTTGTTGTTGTTGTTGCAGTTGTCATTGCTGTTCAATTGGCCCAGGCTGGGTTCTAACACTCCAGCCTCAGTGTATGTGGATGGTTCCTTAACCACTGTGCTACAGGTGCCATGTCAACATGTTTTTATTATAATCTCCCTTGCTCTCATTTGATTAAGATTTGTAGGCTCAGTGCCTGTGGCTCAAGTGGCTAAGGTGCCAGCCACATACACCTAAGGTGGTGGGTTCGAATCCAGCCTGGGCCCGCCAAACAACAATGATGGCTGCAACCAAAAAAATAGCCAGGCGTTGTGGCGGGCGCCTGTGGTCCCAGCTACTTGGGGAGGTAGAGGCAGGAGACTCGCTTGAGTCGGGGGTTGGAGGTTACTGTGAGCTGTGATGCCACAGGACTCTACCCAGGGGGATAGCTTGAGGCTCTGTCTAAAAAAAAAAAAAAAAAAGGCTTGGCACCTGTGGCTCAAGTGGCTAAGGTGCCAGCCACATACACCTAAGGTGGCGGGTTCGAATCCAGCCCAGGCCTGCCAAACAATGACAGCTGCAACCAAAAAATAGCCAGGCGTTGTGGCGGGCGCCTGTGGTCCCAGCTACTTGGAAGGCTGAGGCAAGAGACTCCCTTGAGCCCAGGAGTTGGAGGTTGCTGTGAGCTGTGATGCCACGGTACTCTGCCCAGGGGTACAGCTTGAGGCTCTATTTAAAAAAAAAAAAGAAAAGAAAAAAAGTGAAGTCCTTCTGGAAATTAAAACCAAGAATAGGCATAGAGGCTCATAATTATAAACCTAGCACTCTGGGATGATAAAGTAAGAGGATTTCTTCAATTTAGCAGTTCAAGACTAAGCCTCAGTAAGTGAAAGACCCCTTCTCTACTAAAAAAATAGAAAAGCCATTAGCCATGCACTGTAGAGAAATCTGGGCTTATTTGGGAGGCTGAGATAGAAAACTCATTTGAACCCAGTAGCTTGAGGTTGTTCTCTGCTGGACTGATGCCATGGCACTCTAGTGTGAGGTGAGAGAGGGAGAATCTGTGAGAATAAGAAAATGAAAATTGGGTGGAGCTTGTAGCTCCATATACACCTAGGTTGGCAGGTTTGAACCCAGCCTGGACCAGAAGGCAACAGTGACAACTGCGACAACAACAACAACAAAAATAGCCAGGCATTGTGGCAGGTGCCTATAGTCCTAACTACTTGGGAGGCTGAGGCAAGAGAATGGCTTATGCCCCAGAGTTTGACATTGCTGTGAGCTGTGATGCCACATCACTCTACTTACGGCAACAGCTTGAGTCTGTCTCAAAAAAAAAAAAAAAAAGAAAGAAAGAAAATGAAAATTAAAATATAATAAAGATAAGAACAGAGTTGCTCATAAGTAAAAATAATAGAAACAAACCTAAGCTTCTTTTTTTTTTTTTTTTTGAGATGGAGCCTCAAGCTATCCCCCTGGGTAGAGTGCCATGGCATCACAGCTCATAGCAACCTCCAACTCCTGGGCTCAAGCGAGTCTCCTGCCTCCGCCTCCCAAGTAGCTGGGAC
>CAUYQV010111282.1:0-23725 GCA_963574575.1 Galagoides demidoff
TTGGATATATACCTAATAGAGGAATTGCAGGATCAAATGGCAGGTCTATTTTTAGTTCTCTAAGTGTTCTCCAGATATCTTTCCAAAAAGAATGAATTAATTTGCATTCCCACCAGCAGTGTAGAAGTGTTCCCTTTTCTCCACATCTATGCCAGCATCTCTGGTTTTGGGATTTTGTGATATGGGCTAATCTTACTCTTCTCAATCTTATAGTTGAGGCTGGTAAAGCTCATCTATGGAGTTCCCTTACTGTATCTTTCAATGTTCTCCCCCCAAAATCTTCATATTTAAAGTGTAATTAATATGAACGCAAAATTTAAATTTTTTTATTTTTATTAAATCATAGCTGTGTACATTAATGCAATCATGGGGTACAATGTGCTGTTTTATATACAATTTGAAATATTTTCATCAAACTGGTTAACATAGCCTTCACAGCATTTTCTTAGTTATTGTGTTTAGATATTTATATTTATATTCTACACCTAGTAAATTTCACATGTACGCTTGTAAGATGCACCGTAGGTGTGGTTCCACCAATTACCCTCTTTAAGAGTAAATTTTAAATACACAGCTTGTATATTTTGTTGATTGTACTTAGTTGTGTAAGCAGCACTTTCATCAATATATAGAATGGCTGGAACGGTTGTATTGTTCGGGTGTGGTGGCTCATGCCTGTAATCCTAGCCCTCTGGGAAGCGAGTAGATTGCTTGGGCTCCTGGATTTGAGATCAGCCTGAGCAAGAGTGAGATCCCATCTCTAAACATAGCTGGGCATTGTGATGAGCACCTGTAGTCCCAGCTATTTGTGAGGCTGAAGCAGGAGGATCACTTGAGCCCAAGAATTTGAGGTTGCTATGAGCTATGATGCCACAGTACTCTGCGGAGGCTGACTCAGTGAGACTATGTCTCAAAAAAAAAAAATTCTATTGCCCTGCAAAATTTTCTCACCTTATGCCCCTTTAACTTGATCCTCTGTTCCCATTTCTAGCCCTAAGTAGCTACTTATCTGGTGTGTGTTACTATAGTTTTGCCTTTTCTAGAATTTTACTTTTTCAACTTCACTTACACCAGGTTTCACAACGTTGACATTATGGCCAGATAATTGGTTGTTGTGAGGAAATGTTCTATACTTTGTAGGATGTTTACCAGCCTTTCTAAGCTCTACCTACTAGATGTCAATAGGTTAATTCAGTTGTAACCACCAAAAACTTCAGATGTTACCAATTATTTACGGGTGGTGTTGAGGGGGGGATTATTTTGATTAAGACTGGCAGACTTACCATGACTTGGGATTTGTTCATGTTGTTATATGTACCAATAGGTTACTCTTTTTTATTTCTGACTAGCATTCCAGTTATGAATGTACCATATTTTGTTCATTTATTCATACATGGACAAAACAGTCAGGTTATTTCCAGATTGGGAATATTAGTGTTATGAACATTCACATATACATGTTTGTGTGGTTACATGTTTCCCATTCTCCTGAGTAAATACCTAGGAGTGGAATTTCGAGGTCTTATGTTGGTATTGTTACCCTTTTGGGGAACTGACAGACTATTTTCCAAAATAGATATACTTTTTTACATTCTCATGGGCAATACACCACATCTTTATCCACAATTATTTATAGGTTTTGTTTAAGCAATCCTTGTATTGTATTGTAGTTTTGATTTGCATTTTCCCAATGACTAATAATGCATTTTATTCATGTGTTTATTAACTTTGTGTATCTTCTTTGTCCTTATATATTTTTGATATAAGAGTCCTTTGTTAGATATAAGATAAACGTTTTACAAACATTTACTACCAAAGTATGGCTTATCTTTTGTTTTCTTAATTATCTCTTCCAGAGAGTAAACATCACTAATCTTGAAGGGGTCTATTTCATGATTTTCTTTTAAACTTTGAGTTTTTGGTGCTCTAATCAAAAATGTTTTCCTAACTCCAAGTCATAAAAATTTTCTCTTATGTTTTCTTCTAGGAATTTAATATTTTTAGTTCTCAGATTTGCATGTATGTTTCATTTTGAATTAATCTTTGTGTATGGTGTACAGTAAGATTCAAGGTTTATTTTTTTTCCGTGCAGCTACATGGTTGTCCAATCATCATTTGTTGAAAAGATGATCTTTCTTCCTTCCTGAAATCACCTTGGCACATTTGTCAAATGTTATTTCACTATATAATTATGGAAAACTATATGCACTTGAAAAAATTGTGTATTCTGACATGGTTGTGTGTGTCCTACATCTATCTACCAATTAAATTGCAATGGTTGATAATAGTTTTGTTCAGATCTAAATTTTTGCTGGCTTTTTTTTTTGCCTGATTGGTCTGTTAATTTCTTAGAGAAAGGTGTTAAAATTCCCACTACACTGAAGGAATTGCCCATTTTTCCCTTTAATTGTGTCAGTTTTGCTTTATGAATTTTGAAGCTTTGTTATTGGATGAATACATGTTTACACTTGTTATCTTCCACTGAATTGACCCTCTTAGTATTATGATAATAATATTATCATCTTTGGTAATGCATTTTGTCTTACAATTTTTTTTACTGGATATTAGTGAAGGTGCTCTGGGCTTCATATGCTCACTGTTTGCATGGACGTACTTCCAAGCTTACTCACGTGGCTGTTGGGTTAGGCTTCAGTTACTTACCATGTATGCCTCTGCCTAGGGCTGCTAGAGTGAACTATCCAAAGGAGAAAGAATATGAGTAGCCATGGCAGATTTTATAACCTAATCTCAGAGGTGACATAACCATTATTTGGGTATTGGTCCTCCAGAGAAACTGATGTAATTTGGAACGATCAAGTGTGAATACTTGGAGGTGGGGATCATGGGGTTGGCTTAGAAGCTGGATCCTATAATGGTCTTAGAATAATCACCTGGCGAATGAAGTTTATACTTAGAGGTCTTGACTTAAATAATAATTTTGTTTCGGCCTAGCATTCCCAAGGAAACCCAAACTGTCACACTCAGTTACTTCTCAGAAGATATATAATGAATATGAATTTTATTAAAAAATTTTACACTTCTGACAGGCTCAGCATTATGCCAGATCCTACGGCTGAGGGAAAAGTGTATAAGAAATATAACATTGACCATAGTTTTAGATTCAAATAAATAACCATTCAGTGAGACAATACTAACATTTTTCTAAATAGTATTAATCCAGTACAGGCCCTCATGTTATTTCCCATTGCAATAACAGTTCAACTGATTTCTTTTTTTTTTTTCCAGTCACCTCAAAGCCTGAAGTCAACTGATTTCTTTGGTTCCAGACACTGCCCTCTTGAATCCATCCTTTATTATGTAGCCTGGTATATTTTTAGTATACTGGGTATATTATGTAGCCTGATTATATAACTCTATTAAATAAAATATTTATTGTTTCTCTATTGCCTATCAAAAAACAAATCTAATATCCTAGAGGTTATTTAAGAGCTTTTAAAATCTGACCCAAATCTCTGTTTCAGGTTACATCATTCACCACCCACTCCACAATGCACTAAAGACCCTTTAGTGTTTTCTAAAGAATCTTACTTCTATTAACTATAGGAAAAAATTTTCCATGGTCATATACGTATTTTTTTTTCTCATTAAATCTCTTTTAATTTCTGCTTTTTAATTTACTGTTTTTCTTTCTTTCTTTTTTTTTAATTAATTGATATCTGTATACATTAATGCAAACATGAGGTACATTGTGCTGTTTTCATATACAATTTGAAACACTTTCATTAAGCTGGTTAACATAAATTTCATGTCAAATACGTATTTAAAAGCTCTGAAAAAAATCCTGCAGTGAAAAAGTCTATTTAATATTAATCGATTGTCTCAATTTATTTGATAATGAAGCCAGTATTTGAGGAACACCTCTTAGCAGCTTGCATAAAGCTCCCTCAGAGAACACATTTTGGGAAATGCTACTGTGTCACACTGGACTATATGCAGTTTCCTGAATATTCATGTTCCACAGTTGTTTGCATCAGGTTGGGGAGGCGTCCACCTGTTGGATCATATATGGAAGTAGAAACCCTACAATACCTTTTTCCTTTTTACCAACTCAGAAAACTTATATAACCTTGAAAGTCCAGCTCACATTTTTAATCGTCTATAAAACTTTCACCGTCATGCCATACATTCTTCTGTAAGGCAAAATTAACTGATGGTTTCTCCATATTGTCACAGTACTTTGCTGCAACATTACTTCTCACATTTTGTGCGCCTGCTTTTTCCCCTGGCTTTTTTGAGGAAAGAGACTACTATATTTTATGCGCTTTACTATCTTGAGTGCCTAGCATAGTGCCAGGAATTTCAGAGGCATATTTAGTATTCGCTGAATATGTATAAAATTGTCACCCCAATATATAATTAAAGACTGAATTATATATACACTGCGTACTAAAGGCTCTAAGAATTTAAAATGAAATAAATGAGGACTGTAATAATTAAGAGACGTTCCATAGAGGAAATGTGTTTGGAACTGGAATTTGAAAGATGAGTAGGATTTGATTGAAATAAACATAGGACCAATCCTGGTGTGGTAGCGGAATAATCAAGGGAAATAGTGGATGCTAACGAGTACAAAAAATTAAGGTTGGGTTGTTAAAGTGGTATCAGCTTTGAATGCCAAGTATCATAGTTTAAAAACTGTTGATTAAAGGATTAAATCAGGATGAAAGCCGGATTTAGCAGAGATTAGACAAAAACATGTATTGATTTAAATTAAGGTCTCTGTTCATTATTAGAGTCACCAATGCCTGTCAGTATTTGCTAACTGATCTGCACAATTCATAAAGTATTAAGGCGCATGTTTGAATGATATCGGTTTTATATTTCATAGCAGAAACGGAATGATTTATAGATGAAACATTATCATGAAATCAGAATCTTCCTTCTTTTCCAAAATATTTTTTTTCTGATGAAATGTTTCTCCAGAGAACTATAAACATCGTCCTCATAAATTCCAGCACTAGAGGTGACCCCTGTTCCTGGGAATTGATCCAAATTCTCTGGTTCTTACATCTTGAAATTTAGATTGGGTCCTCTGAACTCATTGGAGAAAAGGTACTCCTCACAAGAGAAGCAAAGTTATTTTCTTCAATTGGCATTCATCTTTCTTTAGCTCTAACTCATCAAAATATCATGAAATCAGTTTGTAGGCCAACACATGGAGTTTTTAGTATACCTATTGTCATACATTAGGAGAAAACGTTTTTTTTTTCTCATTGTAAGTTCCAGGAGAATATTTCATATCTAATAATTGGATTTTAGATTGACTTATTCTAGGAATACATTTTCTGAATTTCACTGAGTTCTATTAAATGAAGTTTCTCAAACTTTTTCAGTCCAACTTCTATTTTGTTGGAAATGATGAACCCATATCTGCTTGCTTATTTCTAAACCTCTACTTTTGGTTTTCCTTTAAGGTGTATTATTAAGAAATATTTTCTATGCTATGAATGAACAAGAATGGTCATAGAAAAAAACTTTAATGTGTACTTCTATAGTTTCAAATTATGACATAGTATATATGAGAAATATAAGTAAACTTGTAGTTGTAATTTTTTTTGTATTTACGTCTTTGAATTATTCAAGCTATTAATGGTATGTAAGAATATTTTGCATTATGGCACTAATCCTGTTCAATCTTGGAGGATGAATTATATATGATGGTTAAGAAAATAGGTAGAAGGTCATGTGTTCAGCAATGTGTCCTTAAAAATCATTTTTCAAGAAATTAAACTTTTAGGCTTGGCGCCTGTAGCTCAAGCAACTGAGGCTCCAGCCACATACACCAGAGCTGGTGGGTTTGAATCCAGCTCAGGCCTGCCAAACAACAATGACAACTACAATAAAAAAAAAATTAGCTGGGCACTGTGGTAGGTGTCTGTAGTCCCAGCTACTTGGGAGGATGAGGCAAGAGGATCCCTTAAGCCAAGGAGTTGGAGGTTGCTGTGAGCTGTGATGCTATGGCACTCTACTCAGGGCAACTGCTTGAGGCTCTGTCTTAAAAAAAAAAAAAAAAGAAAAGAAAAAAAAGAAAAGAAAAAGAAAGAAAGAAATTAAACTTTTGAATTTACTATTTTGAGCATCAGTGAATGATAAATTCCCAGCTTTAGGTAAGACTCAGCTACATTCACATATACAGAAGCTGCCAAAGAAATAGTTATTCCCTTCCAGTAATTATGTATTTGAGATAAAATAGCTATTTTAAAAATCCCAAGAAGTAAATTTTTTGATTGAATGACCAAAAAAAGTTTATAATTTACATTTTTAAGATCCAACAATGGATAATTTCTTTCTTTTTTTTTTTTTTTGAGACGGAGCCTCAAATTATCCCCCTGGGTAGAGTGCTATGGCATCACAGCTCATAGCAACCTCCAACTCCTGGGCTCAAGCGAGTCTCCTGCCTCCGCCTCCCAAGTAGCTGGGACCACAGGCACCTGCCACAGCGCCCGGCCACTTTTTGGTTGCAGCCATCATTGTTGTTTGGCAGGCCTGGGCTGGGGATTCGAACCCGCCACCTTAGGTGTATGTGGCTGACACCTTAGCTGATTGAGCCACAGGCGCCAAGCCAACAATGGATAATTTCAACAGAAGTATTCATAGTTTCTCAAGGAAAGATTTTCTATGCAACTTTTGTGATTTTGCCTCATTTGGAGACTCATTGCTTTGCTAATTCCTTATCAAGGAAAATGAACTTGCAACATGTACTAAGCAAAATTAAACTTTAATGTGATTGAAGCATGGCATGTTGCCAACACGAGAGACTCTCCTGGACTAGCATATTGAAAATAATTTCTTTTCTTTTCCTTTCTTTTTTTTCTTTTCTGAAAATACTTTCTTTAGAGGAAAAAAGTGGAAAAAATTTAATTCACTCATCAACGTTGGCTTGTAAAATGGGAATTTATTCATTATGTTCGTAAAATGTAGCTGGAGGTGCTAAAGTTTTTTTCCCAATATAAAATGGGCAATTAGGTTTTCTCAGTTAGTCAAAGAACTAAAGATCAGAGGTCTTCACCAATATACAGCCTCAAGTGCAGCAGTTGGATCAGTAGCTTTCAAAAGTTTCTATTTGTCTGCCTTTTAAATCACAGTGACAGCTAGGTTTGTCAGCAGGCATCTGTAGTCCCAGATACTTGGGAGGCTGAGGCTAAAGGATCACTTCAGCCCAAGATTCGAGGCTTCAGTGGACTATGATCAGGCCACTTCACTCTGGCCTGGGTGACAGAGTGAGAGAAAAACATGCTTCAAAGTGCTTTTAAAAATAAAAATGTAACTTTTGTTTTTTAGATGATTTTTGTGAAGCAGTTTAATGCCTACTACTTGGAAGAAATATGGGAGACAAGCTGTTAGTAGACTCAGTTACATAAGAATTAATTTAAGGTATAGCATATAGATGTGAAATTTAGTCAGAAATATTTCAACAAAATTATCAGAATGTTATTTAAAAATATGATGAGCCTACAAATAATTTTTAATAATTGGTCCTTTTAAAATGCATTTTTTTCTTGTAAATTTTTTTTATTAAATCATAGTTGTGCACATTAATACTATCATGGGGTATAGTGTGTTGTTTCCATATACAATTTGAAACATTCTCATCCAATTGGCCAACATAGCCTTCATGTTAAATGCATTTTATTTATTTATTTGACATAGAGTCTCACTTTGTTGCCCGCGGTAAAGTGCCGTGGCATCACAGCTCACAGTATCCTCAAATTCTGGGGCTTAAGTGATACTCTTGCCTCAGCCTCCCAAGTAGCTGGGACTACAGGCACCCACCACAACACTTGGCTATTTTTTTGTTGTAGTTGTCATTGTTGTTTTAGCAGGCCCGGGCTGGGTTCCAACTCACCAGCCCCAGTGTATGCTGGCACCCTAACCACTGAGGTATGGGTGGTGAGCCTTAAATATATTTTAAAAGCATATCATTTGTCAATTAGGTAAGAAAAAGAAATAGCAGACATCCATATTGGAAAAGAAGAAGTAAAACTATCTCCATTCATACATTACATCATCCTATATACAGAAAAATTTTATTAATCTACTTACACACATATGTGCACACTTAGGACTAATATTATTAACCAGTAAGTTCAGGAACCTTGCAGAATCAAAGATCAATATATAGAAAAATAAGTTATATTTCTATACATGAGCAGTAAATAATCCAAAAATAAAATCAAGGGAACAATTTAATTATAAATTGCATCAAAAATAATAAAATGTTTAGAAATAAATTTAAATAAGGAAGTATGACATGTACAGTGAACACTACAAAATATCGTTTGAAGAAATTTAAAAACACCAGAATAAATGGAGAGACATCCTATGTTCATGGATTGGAAGACCCAATATTGGTAAGATGACAATACTCCCTAAATTGGTAATATACAGATTAAATGCAATCTACATAAAAATTACAATTTTTTTTTTTACAAAATGGTTCATGGGTGGCACCTATGTCTCAAAAGGTTAGGGCACTAGCCCCATATGCTGGAGGTGGTGGGTTCAAACTCAGTCTTGGCAAAAAAAAAAAAAAAAAGAAAAAGTCCATCCTAAAATTCATATAGAGATGCCAAGGCTCCTGAAGAGCTAAAACAGTCTTTTAAAAGAGCAAATTGGAGGATTCAAAGCTACAGTAATGAAAATTATGGTACTGCTATAAGAATAGACATTTAGATCAATGGAATAGATTTGAGAATACGTAAATAAATCCATATTTTTATCAACAATTGGTTTTTGAAAAATGTGCCCACATCTTTCAATGGGGAAAAAGAAAGCTTTTTCAATAAATGATGCTGGGAAAACTATGAAAGAATGAATGCAAAAGAATAAATTTGAATCTTTATCTCACACCATATACAAAAATTAGCTCAAAATGGATCATAGACCTAAATATAATGGCTGAAACTTTAAAACACTTAGGATAAATCATAGGTATAAATATTTTATTTCCTCGGGTTAGGCAATGGTGTCTTAAATATGACACCAACAGCACAAACAACACAGGAAAAAATGATGTAGTGGACTTCATCAAAATTACAGGCATTTGTGTATCAAAGGACACTGTCAGGAAAATGAAAAGATAATTTACAGAATGGAAGAAAATATTTGCAAATGATATATCTGAAAAGGGCCTAGCATCCAGAACATATATGAAAAACTCTTACAATTCAACAACAAAAAGAGAAATAACCCAATTAAAAATGTGCAAAGGACTACAAAAGACACTTTGCCAAGGAAGATACATAAATGCTAACAAGCACATGAAAAGATACTCAATATCATTAGTCACTAGGAAAGTGAAAACCAAAACCATGATGAGATACCACTTCATACCTGCTTGGTTGACTATAACCTAGAAATTTAGTAAATTACAAGTGATAGTGTGGATGTACAGAAATTGGAACTCTCATATACTGGAAATGTAAAATAATTCAGCTGTTGTAGAAAATAGTTTAAAATTTTAAACATACAGTGACCATATGATCCACTCCTGGTTAGATACATAAGAAAATTGAAAACAGATGTTCAAATAAAAAATTGTATACAAATGTTCTTTGCAGTACTATTTACAGCAGCTCAAAAGTAGAATCAACCCAAATGTCCATCCACTAATGAAGTGATAAACAAAACATGGTATATCCACACAAAAGAATATTATTCAGCCTTATAAGAAAATGAAGCATGTATTGGCATACTATAATAAGCCTTTAAAACAGTATGTTAACTGAAAGAAGCCAGATCATAAAGGGCCACATATTGTATAATTCTTCTTATATGAAGTATCTAGAATTAGCAGAACCATAGAGACTAAATGTCATTAGTGTTTGCCAGAGGTTGAAAGGAGAAGGACTTTGGGATTGACTATAATCAGGTATGGGTACTTTGTTGTGATATGACAATGTTCTGGAATTAGCTAGTGATACTGATTGTATAACATTGTGAATATACTAAAACGCATTAAATTGTATACTTTCAGATGACTTAAATGGTAAATTTTGTGTTGTATGAATTTTATTTCAATAAGAATATCTGAAAACTAATTTTCTGTATTTTGATAATATTGTGAAATCTCATTGAACTTAACCTCCAAACCACTGTCAGGCAAAGTCTAGAAAATTTTCATTGATTGTGATCCAAACAAATATAGACAATCAGAAGTACAGAATTTTTGAAATGTCTTTTGTGAAGAGTTCAAGGAAACTTGCATGGAGAGATAGCTATTAAAGGTAAAAATGCAAATAGAATTACTCCAAATCTCTGGAAATTGATCAGAGTGTTTACAATAAATTAACAAGTATTCATTCAACAAAGTCTATGAAAATGTTAAGAACAATGGGAGGCCATGACATTTGAATTAGGGTTTACACCCATCTTCCTATACATTTGCATTGTGAAAAAGTAGTTCCAAAATATTTCCAATATATTTAGCAGACAGGAGGTGTCTACCATCTCCCCCAGCTCTGACACCCATGATGTCACTAGAGACCAAATGGGGAATCTGGACTCCCAGCACAATTTGGCAGTAATAAGGTATTCTTTCCACTCACAGTTAGCTTGGGTATGGTTAGAGGAGGCCTGGTGAACAGTCAGTATGTTCATCATCACCCAGAACTAATGAGACCACTCCCACAGTGATGTCACTGGAGACCAAGTGAGCAGTTAGAACTCCCAGCCCTACCTAGCAATAATAAGAGCACCCCTCAGGTATCGACAGATCCTGAGTGGGGAACATGGACTCCTACCTCAACCTGGCAGTAACAAAGCAAGGCCAGGAGTTTGAGACCATCTTCCCATCCTCTGCCAGAGCAATGTCAAGGAAAACCAGCTAAAGTAGAAAATGTAAATAATATCCAGTTTCATAACAGAACATAAAAATTTCTGTGTTTCAACAGAAAATTATACATCGTACCAAAAACCAGTGGAATAAAACAATCAATTGATATAACCCTCAAGATGAAAGACATGTTAGAATTATTTCACAATTTTTTAAAAAAGTCATGATAAATACACTTCAATGAGTAAATACAAACATGCTTGAAATAGATGAAATCATAGAATGATTTCTCAGGAAAGAAACAGAAAGTATTGGCAAAAAAGTCCCAAAGATGTATAGAGGAAACAAGTGGACATTTTAGAATTGAAATGTATGATAATTTAACTTGAAAAGTCAGTGCATGGACTCAACAGTAGAATAGAGAGAGGGGCAGAAGTTAGAATCAGCAAGCAGGGCTGGATATGTGGCTCACACCTGTAATCTTAGCACTTTGAAGGCTGTGGTGGGAGGATTGTTTGAGGCCATCAGTTTGAGACCACCATAAGCCAGAGCAAAACCTCATTTCAATGAAAAACAGAAAATTTAGCTGGGCTTGGGAGCTTTTCTAGTCTCAGCTACTTGGGAGCTAAGGCAGGAGGATCACTGGAGCCCAGGAATTGGAGATTGTGTGAGCTGTAATGATGCCCCTGTACTGTATTGTACAGGTCTAGAAAGAAAGGAGAAAGTGGGTGAGGCAGACAAAGTATTTAAATAAATAATGGTTGAAAACACCTCAAATTAGGAAAGATGTATGAACCTGCAGATTCAAGAAGCTAGGCAAACCCCAAGCAGGATAAACCTACAGAAATTAACAAATTAATACCAAGGCTCATCACAATTAAATTCTGAAAACTAAAGAATAAAAACCTAAAGCAAATATCTTTTATAGACTAGAAAAAAATAATAATTGTGAGTTTAATATTTCACTTTTTATAGTACGTGGAACGAGAAAGATCAGAAAAGAAATAGAGGACTTTGACAACACTCTAAACCAACTAGATCTAACAAAAATCCACATAATACTCCACCAGTAACAGCAGAATATACATTTTTCTTAAGTGCACTTGGAACACTTTTCAGAGTAGACCATGCACAAGGCCATAAAATAAGCCTCAATACATTTTAAAAAATGGCATTAAACAAAATGTGTTCTTCAACCACAATATAATGAAATTATAAATTAATAACAAAAGAAAATTTAGGAAATGCATGGATATGTGTAATTAAACAACATATTCATTCCTAAATTTTCAATGGGTGAAAGAAGAAATAATAGAAAAATAAAAAATACTTATAAAAGCAGCCCGGCGCCTGTGGCTCAAGTGGCTAAGGCGCTAGCCACATACACCTAAGGTGGCGGGTTCAAATCCAGCCCAGGCCCACCAAACAACAATGATGGATGCAACCAAAAAAAATAGCCAGGCGTTGTGGTGGACACCTGTGGTCCCAGCTACCTGGGAGGCTGAGGCAGGAGACTCGCTTGAACCCAGGAGTTGGAGGTTGCTGTGAGCTGTGATGCCACAGCACTCTACTCAGGGGGACAGCTTGAGGCTCTGTCTCAAAAAAAAAACAACTTATAAATAAATAAAAAGGCAACCCAATGAGCTAAAACCTATGGGAGGCAGATAAAGAAATACACTAATAGAAATATATAGCTATATATGCCTTGATTTTAAAAAACACCAAAAAAAAAAAATAAGAAACCTAAGCACCCATCTTAATAAACTAGAAAAAAAGGAGCAAATTAAAATAAATTTAAAGCAATAAAAAATGTGTATAATAAAGTTTGGAGCACACATAGAGGACACAAAAATAGAAGAAATCAGCATAATCAAAAATTGGTTCTTTTCAATAATCAACAAAATTAACAAACTTTCAGCCAGATTTTTTTTTAATTGAATGGTAACTATGTACATTAATGGACTTCTGGGGTACAGTGTGGGGTTTTCACACACAATCCGAAACACTTCCACCAAACTGGTTAACATAGCCTACATGTCATTTTCTTAGTTATTTTTTTTTTTTTTGAGACAGAGCCTCAAGCTATCCCCCTGGGTAGAGTGCCATGGCATCATAGCTTATAGCAACCTCCAACTCCTGGGCTCAAGCGAGTCTCCTGCCTCCGCCTCCCAAGTAGCTGGGACCACAGGCACCCACCACAACGCCCAGCCATTTTTTGGTTGCAGCCATCATCGTTGTTTGGCGGCCCGGGCTGGGGATTCGAACCGGCCACCTTAGGTGTACGTGGCTGGCGCCTTAGGCGATTGAGCCACAGGCGCCGAGCCCATTTCATTTCTATAAAAGAATTTTGATTTTCATTCTATAAAATCTCGCTATGATTATTTGCAGGTTGACATGGAATAATGCATGGAAGCATTTTGCAACCCAGGCATGCTCTAGAAGACATGATTACCATCAGAGAAGATGTCCCATGGTACTATTGCAGGAGTCACTTTCCTTCTGCTTGAATTGTAATGAATCCAATAGATAAAGACCTGTGTTAACATAGCTTGTGAACCTTATGGTTAGATTTCACATCAAAGGGAAGGGTCCCAAAGGTTGTGAATCTGGAGTCAAGCCGTGTGTGATGAAAAGTATATCAGTGTTTCAATCTGTGCATCACACTGCCCAGAGAGATGATGTCTGCAAGGAAGACACTGTATCTTTCTAGTAAAGAGGAGAAATTAAAAGACTTTCAGTGCCTCTATAATTTTATAGAGCAGTAATTCTTTCTGAACAGAGCTCACACCACAGAGTTTACAGTCTTTGAAGAGTGTGATTATGTATGCCAAACTGTCAGCACAACCAGAGAAATTCTCGCCATTATAAGAATGCAGGAACATAGAAAGTGTACTTGACATTTGGTTCATGATTTGCAAGTTTTGCCAAGATTGTCACAACCTCCCACCCTAGGCTATAAAAATTCACCTCTTTTTCATTTACAATTTTGAGTGCATATAGGAGCCAAGGGCAGCATTCTAGTAGCCAGTGAAAGACATTTCTAAACATGAGACCTGAAACTGTGTAACTCCTACCAGAAAACAAAGGGGGAAAGTGTCACCATATCAGTCTTGGCAATGATTTCATGGATATGATAACAAAAACAAAAATAAAACAATGGGATGATGTCAAACTAAAAACCTTTTTCACAGCAAAGGAAATAATCAGCAGAGTGAAAACCCACCTATAAAATGCAAGAAAATGTTTTTCAAGCCATGTATCTGACAAGGAGCTAATCTCAAGAATTTATGTATATGGAACTCAGACAATTCAATAGCAAGAAAACGAATAACCCAATTTAAAAATTGGCTAAGGGTTTGACTAAACATTTTTCCAAAGAAAACATACTAATGACCAACAGATACATAAAAGAACTCTCATTATCACTACTAATCAGGGAAATACAAATCAAAACCACAATGAGAAATCACCTCACACCTGTCAAGATGGCTATCATCAGAAAAACAAAAGACAAGCATTGGTGAGGTTGTGAAGAAATGGAAACTCTTGTACACTATTGAAGGGAATGCAAAATGTTGCATCCACTGTGGAAAACAGGATGGAACTTCCTCAAAAAATTAAAAAATAGAACTACCATATGATCCAGCAAACCCACCTCTAGGTATATATCTAGAAGAATTGAAATGAGAGTCTCTGAGAGGTATTAGTTGCAGCACTGATCAAAAGCTAAGATGGGAAAATGACTTAAATGTCCATTGACAGATGAATGGATAAGGAAAATGTGGTATATTCATACAAAAGAATACTATTCAGCCTTAAAAAGGAAGGAAATGCTGTACTGTGTGACCACATGGGTAGACCTTGAAGACACTATGCTGAATGTAATAAGCCAGACACAGAAAGACAAATACTGCAGGATTTCACTTAAAGGGAGTGTATAAACAGCTACGTTTCTAAAATCAAAGACTGGAATGGTCCAGGAATTGGGGGTAGGGGGAAATAGGGAGTGAGTAATCAAGAGGCATAAAGTTTCAGTCAGCAAGATGCATGAGCACTAGAGATCTGCTGTTCTACCTTGCACCTGTAGTCAACAATAGTGTACAATACACTTGAAATCTGCTAAGAGGATAGATTCCATGGTAAGTATTCTTAAAAATAATTTCCAGGTTCAGTTTTGGTTGGGGATTATCCCCTACTCCTTCAATCTGTAATCTAAGTGCCAGAGGCCCTCGTGGAATGAAGCCTCCAGCTCTCCTTGATAGAGCAGTCAGTAATTATTCCCTTGAGGGATTTCATGGAGAGGGTTAAAGCAGGTTTCCACAGATACATGAAAGCAGGAAGTTAAGATAATAAGTCAAATAATTAAAGGTGAAAAATCCAACCCTTCCTTTCATCAGGTGTGGGCAAAGAATGCCTTTAGAATTCCTCTTGACTCTTTCAACTGCATTGTCTTCATTTTGGAATATTTGTATATAAATACCTTTGATGAAGGAAATAAAAAAGAAAAGAAATCATGAAAGCAAAATATGAAATGTATGTTATTTGTTAGGCCAACCTGCTGAAGGGACAATCTGAGATCAAAGAAGCTTCTTCTGGAACTCAAGTTTGAGATCCCAGTTTGGGGTTTGGGACAGTGAACTATGTTCTGAACCTATATTTCATGCTGCTCTTAAGGCCTCGGCTGGAGGTTTGGCTCTTGGTTGAACCAGTAAGACTTGCTGTTCTAGGTCCCTCACCATCAATTCTGCTTCACCAGCTGTCTCGATATTCTCAGCTCTAACAAACAGCATCCCTGAGAGAAGTTGGATGGACTCACTCAACTGTTCTTGGGAAGGCACGTGCTACTGACTCAATCTTTATTATAAAAGGGCCCTTTAGGATGCCCCTCTTGTTTGCCCATCTTGAGAAATGAAAATGAAACAAGTTGGAATCAGTAGATGTTGACAATTTAGAGTTATTGACTTACAGGTTTGTGTTACAATATTTGGGGAAATGTTATGCTTTTAGAAATCTTAAGGTGAAACAATGGGAGAAGTTAAGTTTCTAGAACAGAGTAATGGAAAAGAAGGATGGCTGGTCCATTGTGCACTGATTTGAAATCTATATTCAATCAGTTGGGATGGTCTGGGCTGCAAATACTGGAAATAACTCAAACTGACTTGAACAATAAAGAAATTTATTCTTTCACATAAGGAAATCCAAAGGCAGGTGGGCTCCAGATGTGATGTGTGAGGGCTGTGTTCCACCTCTCACTGATTGTCTTTACTTTGCCCAACCCTTGCCTCAGCTTTACCCTCACCTGAAAGCAAGATGGCTGCCACATTGCAAGCATCATTTCCAAACATGGCAACATCCACAGGAATGAGAATCTGTCTCTTTCTGCTGCTCTTTCTTAGAAGCAAGGAAACCTTTCCCCACACTCCCCTGCAGCAGACTTCCCACTTTTTGCTGGACAGAATTGGGTCACATGCCTATTCCTAAACCAATTGGGAGGGACTCCCATGAGTGGCTTAGACAGAATTTCCCTCTGGAGCTAAGCATGAAGCCTATCCTTTGAATGCCATTGGAGAAAGATAGATAATGGAGTGGAATCTGGGTTCCATTAGGAAGCAAGGAGGGATGAATCTTGAATAAGCAACCAACTAACTCTGCTACAGAAAACTCGGTCCTAAGTCCGAATACAGCATTACCGCATCCTTTATCCTCCTGAGACAACATTATTCACTTTGCTCTGCAGAGTTTTCTATTGGATTTTTATGTGCAGTGTCATTTTTCTCTGACCTCGTGCTACAATCTTTTTTTCCTTAGCAGATGCCACAATGGAAATCCTACTATAAAAACACTTGAGTGCTATCAAAGGATCAGACCATATAAGGTGCTAGGGACCTTTTTATTTTAAATAAGAAACAAAACTATTTATACTTTTACAAGGAGTCTGCCCTATTTTAGTAAATATTTGGCAAAGTGTCTTGATTAAAAGAGCAAACTGACCCTTGTTCGGCAGAGTTGTTTTGCCATAACTAAAATTGTTCATTAATTTTCTGAAAATAGAAGCAGCAAGTGTATGCTCTCTTGCACTGTGGCTAAAGTAGTGCTTACTTGTGATTTGTTTTAAGCTGTATTTACTTAGGCATAATTGGTCAGGTGTCTAAACCCCAGGGCTAACCAGGCCCCACTCTGAGTCACAATCACCAAATGGTACAATTAGAAAATAATCTCCTGTGGATGGAGCAAAGATGCATTAATCTGGCCCTGGAGACCATGGCTTGTTTGACAATACATTTCAAACCGGATTTCAGAGATCCTGGATTTGGTAACAAGCCCCAATTATTTTGACAAATAGCGATTCCCTAGGTTATTAAACAGTGAGCATTCTGAGAGAAGTTTGTTGAATACCATGTGTTTCTGATTCATTGGCAGTTAACTCATTCTGTGGTATGGGATTTGTAGGAAACACTCCAGGCCTACCCACCTTTTCTTCTTTAAAAGTATCCTCTTGCCAGCTGAATTGGAAGGGTGTGGTATAACTGCAAGGAGCAATTTTAAATTACTCTCAGAAACGTCTGTCAGGCAGCCATATTGGAAGTTATCCCATGATGCCACACGGCAGATTGACCTGAGGCTGGGTGCAGGGTTTAGCTGCACGGTGTGCCATCTGTCCCACTCATAGTAAAATGTGCCTCTGCCTCCCATCCCTGTCCCCTATCCTTTGGTCTGGGCTAACAGTTTCTGATAATAAAGCTACTCAGAAGAAAAACCATCAGCAGTCTTAAGGAAAGGATTTAGAAGTACTTAGAATCCTAAAGTGTCAGGGCTGGAAATTCCATTAAAGATCATCTAATGCAACCTCATGTCTTACATAAGTCACTGTCCAATGGCGTGTGGCTAATTTCCTATTTATTCTCTAGTTTCCTCACTACTTTCCAGTTACTCCTGGGAAATCCAAAATCCAGTTTTCACTGTGGGTAACTCAAACAGAGTCTAGAAGACACTGGAGAAGCATTCTGGTCTCCAGGCAGACACAGCAGCCTCCAGTTATCTTCTTGACTCCATATGGAGTCCCACAAAGCCATGTGGATAGTGACACGTTGCACACCGCACATCCAAGGTGGATCTCTCTTGGTACCGAGCGTCACAGTCTCACACGGGTTTGAAGCTTAGCTTTGACTCTCACAGCAATCTCACACTCTGCTCAATACCATTTTGTGTATCTGGTGACCAGTGTCCATTCTAAAGTCCCTCCCATAGGAGCTGGTTCCAGTTCCTTGGCAGTTAACTCCTTCAGGGTACAGTTGGGCCGGGTACCAGAGGCTGCTGTTGGGAGGACAGGGGTGATGCCGGTGAAGGTGTGGATGATAAATTTGACATTCTGGCTGGAAGCCAAATTATGTTTAAAACTATGTCTGCCTCCTTTATAAGCCCTGGTGTGGATGGGACACGAGTGACAACAGAGGCAATAGCAAAATCTAACATAGCATCCAGGAACATCGTGAATAATCAGAAAGAGTCTTAAAAACGTGATGCGTTTGTGTTCTGAGAGAACTGCAGAAATGTTAAGGGCCAACATAGCCGGCTCTAATTAAAGGTGGGAGGGTGACTGGGCGTTTGAAACTTTGGTTACTTCTGGAGGTTCAGGGAGCTAGCAGAGTGTGGCAGTTGAGAATGATTTCTTCATCCAAGAGAGGGGGTCTGGAGATGGCCACAGAAAGGTGAGTAGGTGTCCCATGAGCTGCCAGGTTCTTCTTCAGAGACACTGTCATAGTCAGCAGAGGCCATGGAAGGAGGATGTTGGGGAGACAAGTGAGACTCAAAGACAGTAGCGACCACCAGGGAACTCCTGCTGCTGCTGCTTGAAGACAGGGCTCATCTGCCATCTGCCCACCACCTCCTGTGCCCTCCCAGCTGTGTCCCCGAGGGCAGGCACGGTGTCTCTGCAGCTGTCCCAGGCCTGAGACCAGTAAACACTTGGTTTTGTGTTTCTGGAATGAGAACAAAGGGCAGAGAAGAGGAGGAGAAGGGGGAAGGAAAACGAAACTGTAGAGGAGGGGGAAGGGAAGAGTGAGATCAAGGGAGGCGTTGGGAAGCCAGTCTTTCATGGTTCCAAGAATGTTTTCCAAAATCCTTCAAACCCAAGACCTAGCAAATGACTCCACTTTCCAATTTAGCTTAATTGCACATGGGTAGTAAAACTTAATGACGTCCAAGTCCGACCAAGCGTTAGCCCTCTCCAAGGCATCAGAAGCGGCCATCCCAGCTGAACTGCAGGGAGGAAGACCCGCCGTCTGGTCTCTAGCTTGGTGTTGATTCCCTTTGTGTTCACAGCCAGGTGAAAGATGAAGCAGGAGGCGCAGGCCGGAGCAGATGTTGTCCCCCTCCCTCAGAGCCACAGGGGCCTGACTCCTCAGCTGGCCACCTCCACAGGAGAGAACGGAAGCCACAGGCCCTGGGGTCCAGCTGACGCTGCATTCCCCGAACCTACAACAAGGAGATTGTGTTATTTCAGCCATGCTTCGCTGGACAGCAAATATGCGAGCTGCTTTATGAGGATCCGGGATGTTGCGGAGTCTTCAAATTCACAGCGAGCTGCCCCCACATGAGCGTTAATCACTCTCAGGCACTGTTGCAGAGCCAGTTGGGGAAGCAGTTCCCAATCCCCTGTCACGCCTAGGTCTGGGGGTGTGCTGAGACTAGAAAAAGCTCAGTTAAGACTACGTGTCCGAAAACCCCGGGGGCTACTTTTGCCCCAGACTTCTCGCTGCCGTGACAATTATAAAACAGTTGCACGCCACCACCAGCAGTGGAGAGGGCGTCTCTGTTCCCACTCGTTTGTAGGACCAGAAAACTAGTTTTAAATGCCACCATTCCAATGTGAATACAAGATGTGACTTAAGCTCAAATCATAACCTTGGGCTGACATTGCTCTTCTTATAAAACTCAAACATTGCTTGCAGACTATTCCATGTGCTGGACTCCCGCATGAATCTGTAGAGCGCTTTAGATCACTTTTGAAAACAGACTGTTTACGTGTATGGCGGCCTCGTGAGTTGTCTTCTCAGCCTCACTGAAGCCAAGTCTCCCAGAATCCCCTTGCCTCTAAGGTTCTCCAAGTGGGACTTGGAAGGTGAAGTTCAAGCAGCAGCCTGTGTGTGCTGGGAGTCAACAGAGACAGAACCAGGCAGATATCTGGGCAGCTCAGGCATGTGGTTAGGTGTCTGCTGGCCCCCCCTGGTTGGTGGGGGACTCCAGATCCTGCTGGCTCTGCTTCTGCAGCTCCTCCAGGGACTGAGCTGTGTGCACCTCTGACAAAGGGCACCAGCCGCTTCTGCTGGTCACCCACATCCTCAAGGCCAGGGAGGGTGAGACAGATGGAGGTACCAGTTGTCCTCAATCACTCTCCCTCATTGTGGTCAGTCCTCCTTCCCCACTGACCTACAGCGACTTCAGGCCCAACACTGGGTGTAGAATAACTGTCTTGCATAGACATCACCATCGTGTCCCACGATTGCTTAAGGTGTAATTCACAATTTTAAAAAATCTCTTGTTCCACCTCGCACATATGGTTCCACTTTTCTCATTGAACCCTGGGTAATGCAATGTATAGCGCCAGCTCACTGTCATAGACTTGGAAGGATAATGTGAATAAATGATGGACACAAATGTCCAACCCGCATTTCAGTCTTCAGTTTTTTGTCTGTTCACTCAACGGAAAGTTTTGTGAACGGTGCTGATGGCCAGTTGACCAAATCGGCTGCTGTTGGTATACCTTCTATTTCCCCTTCCCCTTTCCCCACAGCAGTTATTTTACAAAGTTTCCACCACCCTGACTCCACTCCCAGGGCACAACCTTGTTCCTCCGAAATCAGAGAACAGCGATGCTCCCGCATCCCTTCCATTTTCACCTGTTTTCTTTCTTTCACATTATCTGAACAATAACTAATTTTTTTTTTTTTGAGACAGAGTCTTACTTTGTCACCTTGGATAGAGTGCTGTGGCATCACAGCTCACAGCAACCTCAAAACTCTTGGGTTCAAGGGATCCTCTTGCCTGAGCCTCCCAAGTAGCTGGGACTACAGGTGCCCGCCACAACACCCAGTTGTTTGTATGTTTATTTAGCAGACTCAGGCTGGTATTAACCACTGAGCTATGAGTGCCGAGTCGGTAACTAATGTTTTTAAGAGACAGCAGGGTCTTCCCTGTTACCCAGGCTGAAGTGCCATGGTATCGTCATAACTAGATGCAGCCTCAAATTCCTGGGCTCAAGTGATGCTCCTGCCTCTTCCTCCACTCCGGGTGCGCACCACCACACCTGACCGTGCACAGTAACCCATGCTGACCCCTCTCCCTAGGACGCTGGCCCAGCTCTTCTCTAGCACTCCTGTCCTTCATTTTTCTTTCTCTCTTACTTCACTCTCTTGTTTCCACAGAGTCCTTCCTTCTGCCTCAGACATAGTCAGGTCGCCTATTTCATTTCTCAGAGCACTTTTCTTTTAACTCCCTCAGACAATCATCATATATACTTTGCCTTCTCTCGCACTTCCTGAGATGGGAATTGCTGCCTTCACCGCCACCCCACCTACCCACCACCCCTCTTCTTGGTGGGCACCTTCAAAGCCAACTTGAATCCCTGCATTCTACACCATTGGTTCTCTGCCTCTGCCATGCAGGAATCCTTGGGGCCTAGGACACACCTGCAGAGGATTTGATTTAGCGGCTGGAGAGCATGGCCTAGGCCCTGGGGAACCTGCTCTCCTACATATTTGCAAATCCTGCTCTTGGTGGGGGAAGGGGACAACTTGCTAAGTCTAAAGGAATTCAAGAAAGCTGAGAGAAAAAGATGAACGTATTTGCTTACTTAAAAAAAAAAAATTCTTTTGTATTTTTTTTAAATTCTCTCAGAGAGAGACTCTCACTCTGCTGCCCAGGCTAGAGTGTTGTGGCATCAGTTCAATTCTCTGCAACCTCAAACTTCTGGGATCAAGGGATCCTCTAGACCAGGCATCCTCAAACTACGGCCTGCGGGCCACATGCGGCCCACCTAGGACATTTATTTGGCCCGCCGGGTGTTTTTGCCGCAGCTGCCTGTCCTGCTTAGCAGCTGACTCGTCCCGGGGCCCTCAGTCCGGCCCTCCAGCGGTCTGATGGACAGTGAACTGGCCCCCTATTTAAAAAGTTTGAGGACCCCCTGCTCCAGCCTTAGCCTCATGAGCAGCTGGGACTATAGGTGCCCATTTTAGGGACAGGGTCTCTTGCTCAGGTTGGTCTCAAACTTCTAAGCTCAAGGGATGATCTATCTTAGCCTCCCAGAGTGCTAGGATTACAGGGGGCGGGGGGGAAGGGGACAAGTTGCTAAACCAGGAGTGGTGGCTCACCCCCTGATCCTAACACTCTAGAGGGGGCGGGGTGGTGGGAGGAGTTTGAGGTTGCTGTGAAAATTTTAAAGCTTCCTGGTAAATACATTATTTTGCTATTAAACTAATGAACAAATTTTACTTATTAATTCCCATGCTGGTGAGAACAAGCTTCTCATTCATTGCTAATGACTGAGTAGGTATAATTCCTTGGAAAAACAATTTAGCAAACTATCCAGGGGAGTAAAACACGGGTAGACTATTTAACCCATTTCTACTGCTGGAAATCTATCCTAAGGAAGTCTCCAAGTGCTAAAATAAGCTGAAGTTTCAAAATATTCATTACAGTATTATTTATAATAGTGAAAAATTGGAAACTAAATAACCAAAAAGGGAATGATACAGTTCTTTACGGTATATCTAGTTGTTGGAATATTAAGGTGAACTATAATATGAAAGAAGGCTTATGATATATAATGGTAAGTGGAGGGGGGAGAACATGTAGTTATAATGTTTGGGAAAAGTTGGTAAAGATACTGCACAAATCAAGCCTGGTTTAAACTGATGGTGTGGCTTCTTAAATATCATAATTTCACATCGTAATGTTAAGTACTAACCTGGAAAGTTGGGCAAATAGGCTTGAACTCTTAAAAAAAAAATCTCTTCGGCGCTCTATCAATGTTTAGTTTTGGCCTTCACTGACTTGTAAATACATCTGAAAACAAGCTTAGCAAACTAGTTTGTCCTGAGCGTGCTGTGCTTCCCTAAGCCTGACTCTTGTAAACATGGCTCCAGATGATAACGCGGTTCTCTCCCATCTCATCCCTTTTTAGGGAAGCTGCCCTCATTTTCCCAGCTGGAAGATTTATGGAGGACATTTGACTTCAGCCTCTCATTTCAGTGTCATCAGCAACATGATTTCTCTGGATGGATTGTTTTTTTCTCGTGGCAAGCAAGGAAGAAATATTCAGGCTCTTGGTAACATGCTGATTCTAGAGAGTGATCGTAATGGAGGTTATTCTCAGCGTCTCCTGAATTCCCTGGAATAATCATGGATGTAAATCGTGTTTTGGGATTCCTACTTGGGCTTGGGGGTAGAAGAGAGCAATTCAAATGAAGCTATAAAAGTATCTTTGCGTGATATGAATATATCACATAGTGAACCAAAAACACATATCTGGGAATACAAAGATGGGCTCTGAGATTTTTTTTTTAAACCAAGAAAGGTGGGGAAAGGCTTGCAGCATGCTGTAGACACCTCTAATTTCTGAGAGGTGCATGTGGGGGTATTTTCTCTCACATGGATTTTTGCCAGCTGTGGTCACTATTTGCCACCCCTTCGCGGAATCCAAGTCTTCTTGTAACCACAATTTGTCTGGGTTAGTGTTTCATTTAGAAACAATGAGGAGGCTCAGCGCTTGTGGCTCAATGGGCTAAAGCGCCAGCCACATACACCTAAGGTGGCGGGTTCAAATCCCCAGCCCGGGCCCGCCAAACAACAATGATGGCTGCAACCAAAAAATGGCCGGGCGTTGTGGCGGGCGCCTGTGGTCCCAGCTCCTTGGGAGGCGGAGGCAGGTGA
>CAUYQV010111284.1:0-46898 GCA_963574575.1 Galagoides demidoff
TATCAGAAATTCAAAATTGGTTTAATATGTAAAAATCAGTTAATGATTCATTATAATAACAGCATGAAGTATAAAACAATAGGTACCCCAAAGGAATTTTTAAAACTTAGTACCATTCATTATGAAAACATTCAGCAAAAAGTAGTATTGAAAACTGTTTTCAGACTTTATAAGACATTATAAGGAACCCACGGCTGTTGTCAGACTTAATGATAGCCACCTACGAAACATTAGGAAAACAGACTTGGGTCTCAGCCTCACTGCATCTATTTAATATTTTATCGGGAAGCCCACTCAGTATAATCAAGCAAGGAAAATAAGTGAAAAGCACTTAAATAACCAGAAAAAAGATCCTATATGTAGAAAATCCTAAAAAGCATCTCAAATAGCAGCTATCACTGATCAGTAACAGGATACAGGCTCAATGCATCAGATTTTATTGTATATCTCTATACCAGCAATCGAAAAACAAGAAAATGGATTTAAATCATCATTTATAATAACATTCAAAAAGCACAAAATGCTTAGGGGTAAATTTAACAAAGGATATAGGCAGAAAATCACAAAAGTTAAAGAAGTTGAAGGATTAAAAGGGTGGAAAGACATATTTATGTATTAGAAGATGCAATATTACTAAAGTAAGTTCTTACAAATTGATACAGATCCAATGTATTCCCATTCCATATCACATCACACTTTTCAATTTTTTTTTCCTGTAGGGTGGGAGGAGGATTAATAAAGGGTTTTGTAGGTGTAGAAGAATAGGTAGAGGCAATAGCCAAAACAATTTTGCCAAGGAACGAAGTTGAAGAACTGATGTCAGGGCTTACTGTAAAGCTACTGTAATCAAAACAGTATGGTGTAGCCTCAGGGTAGATAAAGGGACCTACTGAAGATAATACTGAGTCCAGAAATAAAATTACACCCACTGTTTTATGTAAGGAAAATGCAGACACATGTGCTGTAACTGTACTTTAATATTCACAGCAGCTTTATTCTTTTAGACGAAGATCAGAAATAATACAAATGTCTATTCCCAGTGAGTGGAAAAATTTTAGTGCAGTGGTATTTTGAAATACTAATCAGTCATAAGAAGGAGTGACTGATTCATGTAACAACAGACAGAACCTGAAAAAATAGGTTGAACAACATGAGTTAGACATAAAGAGCATTTATGGTATGATTCTGCTTATGTGAAATTCTAGGAAAGGCAAACTTGGTGTTTAATGACATAAAGAAGATTGCTGGGTTCTTGGGAAGAGTAGTATGTTCAGATTACAGCCATGGAGCCACGGGAGACCTTTGTGGGCGAAACTGATGATATTTATTTATTTATTTATTTGACAAGTCTCACTATGTCACCCTCAGTAGAGTGCCCTGGAGTCACTGCTCACAGCAACCTCAAACTCTTGGGCTTAAGCAATTGTCCTCCCTCTGTGTCCCAAGTACCTGGGCTACAGGCACCCACCACAATGCCCGCCTATTTTTGTTGTTGTTGTAGTTGCCATTGTTGTTTAGTAGGCTCGGGCCATGTTTGAACCCACCAGTCCTGGTGTATGTGGCTGGTGCCCTAACTGCTGAGATACAGGCACCAAGCCATAATAATCTTTATCTTGATTTTAATGGTGGATGCATTGGTGAAAACAGTTGTTAAATTTGATGAAACTGTACACTGAACATAGTTGTTTTGTATAGTATGTAAATTGTTCCTCAATAAAGTCGGGAATACGGCAACTCCAAAAATAACATATATAAGTAATATACAAATATATCATATGTCTTGTTTGTTCCTCTGCATTTCATTTATTTAAAAAATTTATGAAACTATTTTTCTGTACTTTTCCACCACTTTTAGTGACACTCCTTTATCATAATTGAATTTTTTTTTGTCTTTCTGATCAGCCTTTTACTTTTTGATATGTAATACACTGTATCTTTATATTCTCAGAGTTCCTAGCTAAAGCTGATGCCCTCTATTTCAATGCTACTTATTTATATTGGCCTTTCCTTTGTCTCCAGTATGTTGACAGTATTAACACACTCAACATGTAATACAATGTTTCTACTAACATAGCTGGATTTATAGTATTACATATTCCAGGGAGCTCAACAATTAGTGTGAAATGAAACCTACTCACGTACACTGAAACCCAGTCAAACAATTGCTTTGTTATTGTTTAATTCATCTCACTGAAAAATGGTTTTGCCAATTGGCATTACATCCTCTTCTCCATCAAAACCAAATCTCCAAATTAGTTAACATTTTATTTTCTCAATTCCTTTCAGATATCTAACTTTAATACTCACCATCACAGTGGCCATCATCACCACCATCACTGCTAATAGCATCACTATGCTATGCCAGGAATTGTGTGAGACACCTTTTGTGCATTCTTTAGCACTTTTACACTAGTTGTGCATGTATTAAGAATAGTTTAAGTTAGTGCGATCTCATCCCATTTTCTTTTTTCACATAAGAAAGACCTTACTATGACTACTCTCAAAGAAGTAATTATGAGAGTAAGAGGAAATTCCTTACAGTTAATCATCACAGAAATTGTAGAATGCCCCAGTTGAAATCCTTTGAGTGTGGTGGGACTCCACTGTATAAAGTAACAGTGTTGTTTTCTGGGTCTAAGAAATGTTTTTATGAAAAAAAAAAATGAATTGCTTGTATAGAATTTTGACTTCAAATTCAAGTAAATCAAGTTCTTTAAGTATGCCTCATGAAATGTCTTTCTACCATTTTTCCTGTATCATTTTCCTCTAAGTTGGGGTTTGTTCTTTTTATTGGTTTGTTTGTTTTGCATTTTTTTTTTTTCAGACAGAGTCTCACTGAGTCACCCTGAGTAGAGTGCCCGGGCATCGTGACTCACAGCAACCTCAAACTCTTGGGCTCAAGTGATCATCTTGCCCTATTAGCTAGGACTAAGGGGCCTGCCACCACACCCAGCTATTTTTTTTCCCTAGATTTACTAGAGATGCATCTTGCTCTTACTTATGCTAGTTTTGAACTTTCAAACTCACGCACTCCACCTGCCTCAGCCCCTCAGAATATTAGGATTATAGGCGTGAGCCACTGCACCCAGCCCTCTGAATTGAGTTATAAGAGATGCTGGGAATATGTGGAGAAATTAGTTTTCTTTAGACACAAAGCAGTGATTCTGATGTGAGAGCACTCCCCAAAACATTGGCATGCTTGTGCCCTAGACCAAAAAATTCATCTAAAAAGCCAGCCATAGTTTTTATTCACCAGCAAAATAAATTATCTTAATAATAACAGTTTCATCAAATTTATTATGTCTATATCTTAATATCTTATTGTCTATAAAGGGGCATAGAGAGGGTAATCATTTTTTCATAGGCGACACTATTAACCCTGTGCAGAGGACAGCCACAAACAAACAAAAAAAAAAAAATGAAGAAAAGTTGCAGTGCTTCCTCGGGCAAATGGATGCGAGTGCATAATCATCAAACTACACAGAGGCAGAAGGGTTCTGAAATTTTCTAAAGACATTCAGATCTATGCCTGCAAATAAGAACACATAAGTAGACCAGCGGCCACTTGCTTTTACCTCTACAGCCCTCTGAGTGGCATAAAAATTAACTGAAATTGAGCTGCCAAAAGCTGACTTATTCTAAATTTAATTTAATTTCTCCAGGCTTTAAACAGAGTAGGAGAAACAGATCCGGCTTGAAATGTAATTTTCAAATGTTTTATTCACATTGTAATAGCCTCTGACAGCCGAAGATGCTGAGTTTTCTGACAGATCTTGGAGAATCTACAGTTTGGTTATTGTACGTACGATGCATATTACTGACTGGCTGTTTTACGACTGTAGTCCCAATCTCGGCTGTGAGCCCAGAGGTCGAGGAAAACCCAATGATGGCATGGCCAGGGAGGCATAATTAAGGAAGGCATCAGGCTAATTGTTTTCTCAGAGACAGTAAGGGGATATGCTTGGGGTTAAGAGTGCATGAGGGCCTCCAGAGGGAGTCGCCTCCAACCAAGGGGAGCAGGGAGAAGCCCGAGTTACTTCATGGCACACACATACATGAGGATGAAATTTTAAAGGGCAAAACTGCGGGCTGATGAGAGTGGAGGAGAGACTGAGAAGGATTTTTCACATGGAATGGGACCCAGGAAGTCTATTTCCCCAGGTATTTCCTTTGAAACACACTGTCTCTGAGATGTTCTTTAAAGAAGGTTTTTTCCAGTCACATTTGCCTGGGATTGTATTGCACGATGCATCCTTTCCTCCCTTCTTGACTCAAATTATCTTCAGAATATGTAAGACCATGAGAAGTTATAGATTAAAGAAATCTGTTTAACACTGCATTTTCCTGCCATCACTGAATGTATTTTGGGACACTGTGCTGTGAAATGTTACTTGAGCAATTGACATGTTCTCTGGGAGGGTCTTCAGCCTAAAGGGTTTAGGATCTACGCTGTCCATGAACCCTACTGTGGGAGAGTTCACAAATAAGTGGGGTTGTCTTACAAAGACATTTTACACCTCTATGAAAATAAATTATAGATATATACATCAATGTGAATATAGCGTACAAGCAAAATTAAACTAAACGTAAGTGCAAAACTAGCAACTGTACTATTAAAAGACACAAATAAAGGATAAATATTAAGAAGTGTATTGATTACCACAAAAGTCATAATCTATGGACAAGAAAAGTAAGGAAAGTATGATATTCTATAGACACATATTGCAGAGGGGCTTCCAAATTACTGGCCTGAATGGCGTTTATGTGGGTATTAATAGTTCTTTATATTGTGCATACACATTCACATACAACTTTAATTCATAAACATATACACAAGCACACACACACACACAAATGCACACAACCACACAGCTGCAGTCAGTCATCCTTAAGCAGTAAAGGGTGAATTTTTTGAGCATAGAGTAAACTTCCTTAGAAATTCCTAGATATTTTTATGATAGGTATTAACAATAAAAATAGTTGAAGTTACTGAAATATAAAACCCTGCAATTTAAGTCTAAATTTGAACAACTGCAGAGACAGAATATTCTGGTTAATAGTTATATAAAATGATAGATAGTTATATCAAATGTTATATCAATAACTAATATTGATATATCAATAGTTATATCAAATGATAGACAGAGTGGCATGGAAGAATTTAAAAAAAATACATTGATCAGAATGTGACAAGGAAGACCATGCAATAAATGTGACCTGCGTAATAATGCAAATATACTTCAACTAGAGTTAAGGCAGAGATGTGAGCTTTGTACTAATTTTGTACCAAAAATATTTTTTGATTTAATATTGAAAACTTTCCATCAGTATGTAAATATCCTTTCCATATACCTATAAGCTGAGATAGTCATAACTTTTCTGTAGCAAATGATAGAAGTCCAATTCAAATTTATGCAAAATGGAGGAATTTGGGGCTTCTGTAATTAATATGTGGAAAGAAAGAAATTGTACCAACCTGGAGAGTTCTCCAACAAGGAACTCACCATGATCCTTCTTCTGCTACCCAGACCTTGTAATAAGTCAAAGTGATCTTTGAAAAATTTAAGTCAGATCTTGTCATTCTTCTCTCAAAACCTTGAGTCTCTCTCTCAATTACTGGCCTGAATGGCGTTTATGTGGGTATTAATAGTTCTTTATATTATGCATACACATTCACATACAACTTTAATTCATAAACATATACACAAGTGCACAATAACTGATATTTTTTCTTTACTTCTGTCTCCAAGTAAAGTCATAGCCTCTGCTGGGTGTACCAAGCCCTGTGAGATATGGAACCTCACTCCTTCTCTGATCACGTTGCATTCCTCTCTTCCCTGTGAGTCCCTCTCACCTAGACACAGTGGCCTTCTTACTGTTATTGGAATATTATGGACAAAAAATATGCTGTCTCCTCTTTCCAGAAAGCTTTCTCTCCCCACTTATGGCAGACTCTCTCACTTCATTCGGGCTTTTGTTTATAAGTCATCTCATTGAAGTCGTCTTTGGCTTGTCTGTCTGCGATTATAAACCCACCCATTCTGTACTTTGTCCCTTTCTATATTTACCTCTCTTATATATTTTCTTGGGCAAATATGCTATAGCTTATTTATCATTATTCTATGCATCTTTAGAAAATGTGTAAGCTCCATAAGGGCAGAGAATTTTGCCTATTTCCTTATTTCTTTAAAATTTTTGTTCTATATTCTAAGTTCTGAGAATATTCTTGACTCTGTAAGTATTTGGTAAAGAATATATATTGGATTCATATTCAAAAACACTTCTGAAGATAACATCTGGGTAAATCAAAAAAAATTTTTTTGATCATAGATCTTTAAGGATAGTAAATAATACTAATGTAAATCTAAAACTGAAAATATTTTGGTAGAATTACAATAAAGATCCTTTATATTGAATCCTTAAAGATATATATATATATATATATATAAAACCATTCCTTAAATTTTATAGATATTTGATTATAATTTATGATTGAATTTAAAGTGTCATTAAGATTATAAACATGCTGAAAAAATTTGAAATGTAGAAGAAAAATTTTAGCTATGCATCAATGTATATGTAATATATTTTAAAAGAAATTTTAAATGTACTAGTGAAAAAAATTTATTTTTTTCTAAAACTAGATGTTTTGGCATTTGCTACGCATAATATGAGGTCCTTGGCAATCTTGATTATCTCCTCATACACACACTTTTTTAAACAATTATCTACCAGCAGTGTCAAGGAATGATGCTTTGACTTAATGTAACTGAGACATTTTCCTTTATTTGTTAGATGAGGTTTAGTTTTTTATGAAAAATCCTATCAGGATCAATCTCTAGGGGCCTTACATTCTGCTCTGTGTTCAGCCTTATAAAGCTGAGTATTAGAAATTAGCCTGATCTTTTTTCACTTAATGTATTGCTTAGTTGATGTACAACCTTTAGGTATATCAAGATTACTTTTGGGTGGCGCCTGTGGCTCAGTGGGTAAGGCTCCAGCCCCATGTACCGAGGGTGGTGGGTTCAAACCTGGCCCTGGCCAAACTGCAACAAAAAATAGCCGGGTGTTGTGGTGAGCCCCTGTGGCCCAGCTACTTGGGAGGCTGAGGCAGGAGAATCACGTAAGCCCAGGAGTTGGAGGTTGCTTCGAGCTGTGACACCACGGCAATTTACCGAGGGCGATAAAGTGAGACTGTCTCTATTAAAATATATATATATATATATATATATTACTTTTAAGCTATTTTGATTTGTTATGATTATTAAAACTATAATTCATCTCACCATGCTTGTATCTCTAAAGAATCATTCTGTTTCTCTTTAGATAGCTTAGGAAGAGCTAGCTTGAAAGACTGAGCTAAAGCAACATGAGAATAAAATGATGCCCACCACCTAACACCAGAGGTCACCTTCGTACAAGGGCATTTGTTAGACTATATAGCTCTTACTGTGGTTGAGTGACCTACATGAAAGGTATCTCCTCTCCTCATTAAAAATATAGACTATTCAGGGGAAAATCCCTTTCCTGGGGTCCTCTAAAATGTGTCTACTCCATTGATGCTTTTCCTGACAATGTGAGGGTTTGTGCCTCAACTCCCAGCTGCCAATAGCCTCCTCTTAGCTGCTCACTTGGCAGCTTCTCTCTCTCTCTCCTGTATAATATACATACTTCTTCCCATCACAGATATGTATATGTTTATCTATAAGGTTATACACTTCCATACAGTCCATTTTCACATTCTCAGTTTCATCCTTTAAGCTCTACTTTCTGCATCATTAATCCACAGTAACTACTAAATGTTTCTAAATCTTGTGAACGTTACTAATGACTTAATAGGGAGGCATTGAAGTCATGGTATGTACAACAACCAGTGAGACTCCAACCACAAAAAAACTTAAAAGATAATATTAGTGAAATAAAGACAATGATTTTCCTATTTATTCTACATAATTCCTTTGTTATATCTATGCTAATTTGTTTCCCTTTGCAATGCAATGTCTCTAGGGGAAAGAATAAATATATTGTGAAGACTGGTATTCACACAATGAGGGGCACTAGTATGACACCCAACTACATTCCACCTGTACAGCTGTACTTTGGGCTGGTGACTAATCTCTAAGAGTTGGGGGAAAAATCATTAGGGATGGACTAATAAGAAACTTGAGTTCTAGAAGGCCTAAATTCAGAAAATCCTTCAGAGTGCTAAGTAGTTTATATGCATTATCTGATTTAATCAGCACAAAACCCTCACAAAATAGTTTTTTTTTTAATTTTGTTTTCAATTGGCTTTCAATCATCTTAGTTTGAAGTTTCTTTTTTAATTTTCTTCTTTTTCTTTTATTTCTTTTTTATTGAGATAGAACTTTACTTTGTGGTTTTTGGTAGAGTGTTGTGGCATCATAGCTAACAGCAACCTCCAACTCTTGGGCTGAAGCAATTCTCTTGCCTTAGCCTCCCATGTAGGTGGGACTACAGGTGCCCACACAATGCCCAGGCTTTTTTTTTGGTAGAGACAGGGGACAGGGTCTCACTCTGGCTCAGGCTGATCTTGAATCTCTGAGCTCAGAGCAATCCACCCCTCTCAGCCTCCCAGAGTGATAGGATTACAGGCATTCTGTACTATTAATGTGGAAATAGAAGTTTAGATAATGAAGTTGTTATCCAAGGTCACTTAGAATGTAAAACTAGATTAAGATGAGGCTAAAATAAGTATCTTATCTCCTGTGCTAACTGAACCCTCACATTCTAATGTGTCTCTACTATCTTGACCTTTTGACTTTAAGTAATGCTATATAGTATTTTTAGTCTTAAAGGTGAGTAGGAGGAATAGTATTAGAATTCCTTTCTATATATCTGGATTTTTTTCCTCTCTCTTTATCCACTCTTTTAAAATTCAAGCTTTTTCATTCGACCCATTTCACAAAATTTGATCGTCTCTTTTAACTCTATCCCTGCGAACTGTGGCAACTGTATCATCCTGGGCTATTTTTGAGATCATGGTGTTGGACAGCAATTAAATTCCCTTTATTTGAACTAGTTATAACACAAAGATGTTCATTTGACCATTCTGTAACTGAAGTCATGCAAATTATGACTTTTCATTTTTATCTACATCACTGCCTTGGGAGGAAAGAACAAATGCTTATTATTTCAGTTGACTATAACAATTCTAACTATGATTAAAGGCTAAGTGGCCAAAACAAATTTGCAATAGAAAAAATTTTGGAATATATAGAAATATGATTACAAAATAGCAATTTTTGGTGGTATTCATTTTAGAATATGGGAATATTTGACAGATGTCATCAGATAGCTTATCAAAACTGTTTTTTGCAACAGTTGACAAACTTTATTGAAAATAATTTGGAAAAGGGTAGCTATTTCTTTTATCCCCAGAAAAGTGACAAAATATGTGCTCAAAAATATTTTACTAAATGTTAATAACTAGGTTAATGCTAGGTGTTGATTAGAAATAAACATGAAATTCTAATGGCTCAACAAGGTAGAGGTATATTTCTAAATTATGTGTATTACAGAGTTTTTCTGGATGAGGCTATTGAGATAGAGGGAGCATGATCTATTAGATATGGTGACTTCATTTTTTCCCTCAAACTACTGAAACTTGATAATAATCTATTACGCATACCACGAACACGTTAATTTGAACATACATTTGCTAAGTCTGCTAACTAACTTAAAGAAGATATCTATATCATTAACTTATTCATTTACTCTCTTAAAAATATTTATTAAGCACTCCTTCGTGGACGAGATATTAGTTACATAGATATAAGTAGAATTCTGATTTAGTGTATGTGTGAGAGACTTGCTTAGTTTAGTGACTGTAGAGATGAATATTATGATAGTAGAATGAGAAGTAATGTTAAGAGAGGGATTTTTGTTAAGATGGAAAGAAAACGACAGCATATTTTTATTCTGAAGAAATGGAATGTAGGGGAAGAGTTTCTTAGCAAGATGTTCCATTAGGCACTAATGGATGAATGGATGAACTGCAGTTTGCACATAGACAGATTGCTCTAAAATCATGAATTATTTTAGGAGGAGAGAAGGTAGAGTAGGGGCATAGTAGATCGTAGGTAATCTGTCGCTGAGCTGTAAGATTGACATCGTTCTGAGGGTCCTTTTCTGATTTAACCTTCCCCCATTCATTATATAGGAATCATCAAATGAAAATAGGAATAAAAATGTTGACAAAGAATTGCCAATGAAATAGTGTGTAATTCTGAGCGGTTTTTTAGACCTACTTGAGGTTAGACATCGTACATTTAAAAGCATTGTTTGGCATAATTGTCTTTCCTGCTGTAGTCACATTCAGTTGTACACAGTACTGGATTTGGTCAGGGCTGTAATTTCACTGACCAATTAAAAGAAAGAAAAAAGTGACCAGAGGAAAAAAGAAAGTGGGTAGAACCAAAGGCATTACAATAATAGACTTAGAATTCAGCCACAGAATTAGTCCTGAATTAATGAAGTGAAGTCTTAAAAGGCATAAGACATTGTTAAAAAATAGTAGGAGTTAACAAACATTATTTTTATTGGTGAATAGTTCAAGATTTCCTTCTGAGATCTGGATTAAGGCAAGGATGCCCATTTCCACCACTTCTGTTCAAAATTGTACTACAAGTCCTAGCCAGAGCAATTAAGCAAGAAAAAATTATAAAAATTATTTATGTAGGGTAGAGAGAATTAAAAGTGCCTCTATTCATTAATGAACTGAACTTATATGTTTTCTCCTATATAGAAAACCCTAAGAGTTGACAAAAAAATGGTAAGAACTGATAAACAAATTCAGTAAAGTCACAAAATACTAAATAGTTGGTGATTCTGTACACTAACAACCCACTATCTGAAAATGAAATTAAGGGAATAATCTCTGTTACTATAGCATCTTCCCAAGATGAAATACTTAGATATAAGTTTAACCAAGATGGCAAAAGATCTGTATACTGAAAACCATAAATCCTTGATGAAACAAATTGAAGGTGACACAAATAAATGGAAATCTATACTGTGTTCATGGTTTGAATGAATTAATATTGTTAAAAATGTCTATACTACCAAAATACATTTAGTGACTTCAATGCAATCCCTATCAAAACCAGAATGCTATTATTCTTCACAGAAAAAGATCAAAACCATAAAATTGACATGAAACCACAACAATAGACCCTGTTTAGTCAAAACAACTTTGAGTAAAGGAAAAAAAAATTAAGAAAAAAGAAATAAAGCAAACTACAGACATTATCCTAGTGGATTTCAAAATAATTAAAAATATAAAAATAATTACAGCAAACAAAATTGACTGATATAAGCATGAAAATGAACAAATCAACTAGTGGAACAGGATAAAGACCAGAGGAATAAACACACATGTGAATGGTCAATTTATTTTCACTAAAGGTCCTGAGTACACACAGTGGGGGAAAGGAAAGACAATCTTTTCAATAAATGATTTGGAAATATTGGAAAGGTACATGCAGAAGAATGAACGTGGCCTCTAATCTCATTCTCGATACAAGAAATAACTCAAAATTGAATAAAGACTTATAAGACAAAAGGGGGCGCCTGTGGCTCAAAGAGGTGGGGCATCAGCCCCATATGCGGGAGGTGGCAGGTTCAAACCCAGCCCCAGCATAAAAAAAAAGACTTACAAGACCTAAAACCGTAAAACAATTAGAAAAACATAGGAGAAAACAAATATTACATTGATGTGATTAGTTATTTCTCAGATGTAAATCCAAAAGCACAAGAAACAAAAGGAAAAATGGATAAATGGTTTTGCATCAAACGGAAAAGCTTGTGCAATTCAAAGGAACCAATTAACAGGATGAGGAGATAACTCATAGACCACCAGAAAATATTTGCAAATCATACATCACATAGAGGCCTAGTATGCAAAGTATACAAGAATTTCAATTTATTCAATAACGAGAAAATAAATAATCATATTTAAAAATAGGTAAAGGATCTCGATAGATATTTCTCAAAAGATAACATACAAATACACAACAGATAGATGAAAACATTCTCTACTTCTCTAATCATAAGATAAATGCCAATTAAACCACAACGAAATATTACCTCACCCCTGTCAGATTTGCTATTATCAAAAACAAGAAAGATAACAAGTGTCAGTGCAGATGTGGAGGAAAGAAAACCCCAAACGCTGTTGGTGATTTTGTAAATGAATACAACCATTTTGGAAAGTAGTATGGTAGTGTCTCAAAAAACTAAAAACATAAGTACCATAATCCAGCAATTCCACTTTTTGAAATGTATCTGAAAAAAATAGCATCAGTATGTGAAAAAGATGCCTGCACTCCCAAGTTTGTTGCATAATTATTCCCAATTATAAAAAAAAAGAACCCTGAAGTATTTATTGACAGACGAATGTATTAAAATGAGGGATAGGGCGGGACCTGTGGCTCACTGGGTAGGGCGCTGGCCCCATATACCGAGGGTGGCAGGTTCAAACGCACCTCCACCAAACTACAACCAGGAAAATAGCCGGGCATTGTGGCGGGCGCCTGTAGCTCCAGCTACTCAGGAGGCTGAGGCAAGAGAATCACTGTGAACTGTGTGATGCCAGGGCACTCTACTCAGGTCGACAAAGTGAGACTCTGTCTCTACAAAATAAATAAATAAATGAATAAAATTATAAAATGTGGGATAAATGTAAAATGTAATACCAGTCATTCATTTTTTTTTTTTTTTTAGTCACTCTTAAAAAGGCAAGAATTTTGTCTTGTAAGACAGCGTGGGTGAACCTAGAGACATTACGTTAAGTGAAATGACTCGCTGAGAGGACAATGCCGTGTAATTTCACTCCCATGTGGAATCTAAGTGTGAAGTCCTAGGAAGTGGGAATGGTAGGGAACAGAAGCTGGGGGATGAGGGCAAGCATGCCAAGGACAGGGGAAATGTTAGTTAGGGCGTACAAAGTCCCAATCAGGCAAGAACAGGTTCTGGGGATAGAACGGCATGGTGGTAGTAATTTCTGGTGTATACTTCAAAACGGCTGAAAGAATTAATTATAAATGTTCTCTAAAAACTAATAATAAATATTTGAGATGAGCAATGTGTTAATCATCCTCAGTTGCTCATTCTGTGACAGATACCTGTATCAAAACACCACACTGTCCCCATCAATACATAGAATTATTATTTGTCAACTGAAAATAAAATAAAACATAAAAGGAAAGAGGTAGGCTGGCAGTGCCTGTGGCTCAAAGGAGTAGGGCACTGGCCCCATATGCCGGAGGTGGTGGGTTCAAACCCAGCCCCCGCCAAAAGAAAAGAGGTAAGAACAATTTACTTTAGTGCTCAGTGACGTGGAAGGATTTTTGAAGTTCGAAAAACCACAGAAGGGAGCATAAAGGGTAAGGAAGTGGTGCTTTCTCTCTTCTTTCTTTTTCTTTCACTCTTTTCTTCTTTTTCTCAAGGCAAGGTCTAACTCTGTCACTCAGACCGGAAGGCCAATCATAGTTTACTGTGGCTGCAGATTCCTGAGCTGGAGTGATCCTCCCTCCTCAGTTCCTCAGTAGCTGGGATGACAGGTAGGAACCGGTAAGCACAGCTCTCAATTGCATTTCTTTACATCAGTAATGAACTATCTGAAGAAAGAAATCAAGAAAACAATCCCACTTATGAGAATACAAAGAACAAAATATTTGGGAATACAGTTAACCAAGAACATGAAAAGTGAAACATCTTTGCTACAGCGAAAACTATAAAATATTGATGGAAGAAGTTCAACAAAACACAAATGGAAAGATAACCTATGTTTGTGGGTTAAAAGAATCAATGCGACTTTAATATGCATACAAGCCAAAGCAATAGAAAGAATCAATTTAATTTCTATCAAAATTCCAATGGTTTTCTTTCACAGAAAAAAATTCTGAAATCCATATAGAATCACAAAAGATTCCAAATAATCAAAGCAGTCATGAGAAAAAAGAAAGTTTAATGCATTATTCTTCCTGATTTCAAATTATATCACAACGCTATCATTAAAACACTGTGATAGTGGCATAAAAATAAACACATATACCAAAGGAAGAGAACAGAGAGCCCGGAAATTAATCAAAGTAGGCAATTCGTTTTTATTAATGTAGAACCTCTTGAGAAGAATAATTGCGTTCATCTTAGTCAACAAGGATACAATAAGCCCAATTTTGAAGTAGTTTTACTCTTCCTAAATTTTTTTTGTGTATTTTAATCTTTCTGACGTTCCGAGAACTATACTCAGACAGCCTAATCCTTAGTGTAAGTAAAATGCTATTTTATTTTTAAATACACAGACTCTATTTCTAACTCAATTTATATTAAGCTCCAGTTTAAATTTTTATTATGTGCATATTTCCAGTAAGTGATTCCCTCAGTTTGGTCTGTGGTTTAATTTTAGCCTTTGTGATATAAACATTTTCCAAAACAGTGCATAAAAATCTAATTAAATCGTAGGGAAATGCGAAGTTGGTGGAATAAAGAAAGATGAAGAAAACAAATAGAAATTCAGAAATGTGGTTGCTATACCATCGGGTTAGTTAAACCAGGTTAAGCTTTAGCGGTCATGCCTTTATGTAAAGTACACAGAAAACATCTTGAAATTTTTAGTTATATTCTTGCTTGTGGGACCCATCAGGAAAGTCTTTACACTGCATTTTAAGCATTCCAGTGGAGTAAGTGTATTATTTAAAATTCTGAAGAACATTATCATTTTGCTTTGCCTTCTGACAGAAGCAGGCAGCTTCTTGAATAAATATCCCACCCCACACCAGAACCTTTTATTACTCAAAACCGTAGTATTATCTTGTTGAAGCACAAAATGCTGAATAATTTCATACCCCCCCCCCTTTTTACTGTATTTCCTGGAGCTTTCGATGCCCTCAATGAATAGAATAAAACCGCAGGGGTTGTCTGCACTGCTTACCAGAGTTACACAGTGTCGGCCCTTTCAGATCAGGCCAGTCACTAAACAAGCTGAAGGCATAGCACCCTTTCCCTGTAACACACAATAGACGTAACCAGAATATCTACTGTTTGCATTCTGTTAAATAAAAGTAAAATTCTAAAAATCCATTTATAACGATGTCACAATTTTCTGAACTATTATCAGAAACATTATAATTTAGCTCTTCTAAAAGCGTGCTACCCAAACTCCCCCAAATAGTTGATGCATAGAATCAACTGTTTGAGATTTTCATTTATTTTTATCATTGCATTTAATGATAGTGGTCATTAACCTTAAAGCTTTTGAGTATTCCGATGTGAAGGGAAGACTTTTAGCAACAAACCAGCGTTTTATTTCACAGCTGTTTACGTTCTCCAGGTCACAAGGTATGAGATGAATGCAGAATTCTCTTAGAAAGACACATTTGCAACTTGTAAAAGGAATTCAAAAATCTAAGCCGAAGATATCACTTAGGAAAGCTTCAGGTATTTGAAGAAGCCCAGTTTTTCTTTCTCGAAAGCAAGGGACAAATAGAAGCTGTGTGGAGGTGTCTGATTGTTCATTCTTTACTATTTTCGGGCATATAATTTAAGAAATAATTTCTGTTTTACTTAGAATAAAGTCTGGCCAGGGTATCTTCAAAGTGAGGGCCTTTAAGACAGAAGCTGCTACCAGATATTTATTGAAACAATCCTTAGCTTTAGGAATTCTATTTTGTTCTCACTGCTAGCTTCCTGGAGAGCCATCTTCTCCTTGAGTCCTTACATAGCAGAAAGAGCTAACAAGTTCCCTATACAAAGGCACTAATCCCATTTGTGAGGTTTCTACCCTCATGATCTAATAACCTTCCAAATGCCTCCCCACCCCAATACTACTGCTTTGGGTGTTAGAGTTTTAACATATAAATTTTGGGAGAACAGAAACATACAGACCATAACGCTAATGATATTTTATTATTACCTTTGTTTTTAATAAATATATGATTCTGTTGATAAGAAAGTGTTCAGTGTACCAGTTGTAAACTTTCATGAGCTAACATTAAGGCTGTGCTGTGTAACAATTTGCACAAATTTGTATATGAAGGTTTTTAAATGAATGAGAGATACCAGTCACTTAATTATTTCTATGAAGCAAACTTTGCCTACTATGCATTCATGAAAATGGTTTGGTATTTGGTATTTGAATTATAAGTGTAATTGAAATATAAATACCATATTATGGGGATGGTATTTGAATTATAAGAAAAGTTCATCTAAGGAGATGGAGACAATGGTGAATTAGATTTTGCATTTCTCTGATGAAAATGATGTGGGCTAGAGAAATGCAAATCAAGACCACTTTAAGATATCATCTAACACCAGTAAGAGTAGCCCACATCACAAAATCCCCAAACTACAGATTTTGGCATGGGAGTGGAGAAAAGGGAACACTTCTGCACTGTTGGTGGGAATGCAAGCTAATATGTTCCTTTAGGAAAGAAATTTGGAGAATACTTAAGGAACTAAAAATAGACCTGCCCTTCAATCCTGCAATTCCTCTACTAGGTATATATCCAGAAGACCAAAAATCATTTTACAACAAAGATATTTGCATCAGATTATTTATTGCAGCCCAATTCATAATTGCTAAGTCATGGAAGCATCCCATGTGCCCATCATCCCATAAATGGATTAATAAACTGTGGTATATGTACACCATGGAATATTATGCAGCCTTAAAAAAGATGGAGACTTTACTTCTTTTATGTTTACATGGATAGAGTTTACTTCTTAGTAAAGTATCTCAAGAAAGTAAGAAAAAGTATCCAATGTACTCCGTACAATTATGAAACCAATATATAGTCACCCATACTATCATATGAAAGATAAAACACAACTATAGCCCAGGATGAAGGAGGAAAGATCAGGGGAGGTGATAGAAGGGGGAAGGCTGGGTGGAGGGAGGGTAATCGGTGGGCCCTCACCTATGGTGCATATTGCAAGGATCCATGTCCAATCTATTAAGAGTATAAATGTCTTAACACAATAAAGTATGTAAAATTAAGACTATGGTAGCCAATTTGATGTAAGCATTCCAAATTGTATATGAAATCAGTACATTGTACCTCATAAATGCATTAATGTACACAGTGATGATTTAATAAAAAATAGTAAAGAGGAAAAAATGGTAAATTAGGGTCTTTAATGGCTTATTATTATTATTACTATTATTATTAAGGCTTTATCACTGTTGGACATATTCTACTATCTCCAAGAAGAATGAAAGCCTCCCCCCCCTTTTTTTTCAGTTTTTTGGCCAGGGCTGGGTTTGAACCTGCCATCTCTGGCATATGGAGCCGGGGCCCTAATCTTTTGAGCCAAAGGTACTGCCTGAAAGCCCTTTTTAAAAACCTTTTTACTGACTTATTTAGAAGAGAACAAAAGTATAGAAATCTGGGGCGAAATGATTCCCTCCAAGGAAGCAGTTAGGCTACCACACCCAGGGATTCCTACATACAGGGGTGGGAGCTTGAATAGCGAGCATGTGAGTACCTTGTCATTTCTACAGCTCATTAATGAGTGTGGGCTCCCCACACGCAATTCATACGGGCCTCCTTGAGACAGAATAGTATATAAATTGAAAGAGCCAAACAATCATAAATATTAGAGAAGGTAGACACCATTACCATCCTGAATATTCTCATTATATTCTTCATCTTTTGTGAGTTACTTTCTCTATCCTTCTCTGTATCCCGTGTGCTGTGAGGATCAGAAAGAAGTCTCTCCCTAGGTTCAAATTTGTCTAGCTTTTTTTCTAGTTTAAAAGTGAGGGTCTCATTTTACAAAAACATCAAAATGTTTTCCTGTATTTTTATTTTATTATTCTCTGATAATTGAATTATATGATCCAGATAACTAAGGCCAGGGTGCTGCAGGAACAGAAAATGAGGACTGACTTCAGCGTAGGAGGAAAACCTTCTCCCTGGCTTTGAAATAAACATGCTAGCTGGTAATATAGACGGTGAATTTGTTGACGGGTGTGGTTTCAATTTCTTTGGTTTGTTTTGTTATTTGGTTCCTTTTCACATGCCATCCTTTTGGCACTATAATTAAAGGGATACATTATCTCCTTGCTATTACATTATTTACTGATTGTCACCAATCCAGAAACGTTATTGTCTATAACTCTGTCTTCTTGTTTGTAAGTTTGTGTATGTTTATTTGCCTAAAATTTGTGACCCAAGAATCCTGACAAGACTCTTTCTCTCCTTGCCTTGACATGAATTTATTGATAATTACCTAAAGAAAAAAGTAAAAGTACAATTAAATACCAAAACATTAGCATATGATGAGGTTTTATTGAAAAAAAGTAAATTAAGTTTATTCTGAAACACTGTTACATCAACATGAGAATCTACTCACACTGATGGGTCAGCATTAACTATAGACCTGCTTTCCTTGCACTGTTTTAAGAGCTGTGCCAAACTGAAGACTGCCTTCCTCTCTGGTGTTTTAGGAAGGGCAGGCACACAAAAAGCTTTATCTACACTCCTTCCCTGGGATCCCGATGCTGCCAGGCCTCCCCTACCAAGATCATTTGGCTTTTGTACCAGAGGAGATTGACAATAATGACATTTTCATTCCCAGTGTTTCCTTTTTCATTGAGGGCACTTTATTTTCAAATAGAAATGCTACAAACCAGTAAGTAGCAAGATAACAAGGCAGAACGGCTTACAGCATGGACTTCTATTGATCTTTCCTTTCTATGTAACATAAAAATTTTATCTAGTGACAGTTTATCAAATCTGTCATTACTCTTCTATCTAAAGAAAGAATTTTGTAGGGTGAATGGTCAAAATGACCCCAGTCTGTGTGGCAGGAATGGAGTGGACTGTCTTTACAGCAGCATGTTCCCATAAACATGAGTCTTAGTGCTTTTCTGGAGGCTTTTCTAGACTGTGGAACAAGTTAAACTCACGTGGCATGGCTCCCCAGCTCCATGCTTGGTCGGCGGACAGGGCCATATGGAAGGTGCATCCTCAGTGTGGCAATGTTACAATGAATGCGACAATGATCATGAGCTTTTGACACACCTGTGAGAGGTTTGCAGCAAAACCAAGTGTTCTGGTTCACTTTGAAATTTACTGCACAGTAATTCATAAAAGATACTGAACAAGTCAGAGACCCAGACTATTCACATATGATGCAGTGAAGAGTTCCTTGTGTGTTTATGTGTCTGTCTAGTCAGCATGCCTATTCAGGACATGCCAAATCTAATGTCTCCAAAATCACATCGAGATATTATCACCCATTTCTACAATTCTCAGAGACTTTCCCGTCTCTATTACCAATTCTGCTCCTTCTTGTTCAGGCTCAAAACCTTGGGATCCTTTTTGGCACCTGTTTATTCTTAGACTCCACAAATAATTCACCAAAATATACCTCCTAAATCTACTTTTAAAAACATATGTAGGGTGGCGTCTGTGGCTCAAGTAGGGCATTGGCCCCGTATTCTGGAGGTGGCAGGTTCAAACCTGGCCCAGGCCAAAAACTGGAAAAAAAAAATATCTAGAATTCAGTCAAACTTTACCACTTCTCTGTCACCACCTTCCCCAAGTCACTATAATGTCTAATTTGGGTGACTTTCACCACTCTTCAGTGATATCATGTTTCCATTGCTGCCTACCATGGATCTGTTGCTAACCCAGCAGCAGAATTATCCTGCAAAATATTGCATTGATTATTTTATTTTTTAGCTCAAACCCTTCAACAGCTCTCTCCTTCCCTCAGAATGAAAGTCAAAGTGCTCGCGATGATTTATTTCCTTATTTTATCTTCTACCTCTTCCACTTACAGTCCTTCTCCTCTTCCTGTCTCTCCTGCGCCCACCCTGGCTGCCCTGCCGCTCCTTACTGAATGCCTGGTCCTTAGTTGTCCCTCTGCCTGGAAGCTTTTCCCCAGATAACAACACAAATTGTGTACATATTTCAGGTCTTCACTCACATGTCATCTTCTCAGTGCTGCTCTCCTGACTTTCAAGCTTATCTAAGACTTCATCTTGCTGCTCTGTCCTCTGATTCCACGTCTTCCCCAGAATCATCTCCCTAATCCTAGTTCTGGTTTGGATTTGTTTTTCTTGCTGCTTATTACTAACGTGCTGTAGAATTTCACTGGGATTCAGTAAACATGCACTGCACAAATAACTAAACTTTAATGATCCGTATTCTCAGACATTTATGAAGAATTCTTCTACATTTACACTTAAAAGTTTATGATATACAAAGTTCATCTGTCAACATTATGCTTTTTGTAAGAGTCAAATGAAGAATGATTTGTGTAGCATAAGATCGTATCCACAAATTATTTTTAGATATGCAATAACACAAATTTACATTTTATAGGGTCATATGCAAACAGAAATGTGCCTATATTAAACAGAACAGTTGCCTGTGGAAGACTCGGGGCATGGGAATGCATCATGAGGATAATAGAAAATATTACAAAGAATGAAATAAAACAAAATTGTCTTAGAATAACATGTTAATGGTTCACCCAGTCCTCAGCACTGGAAGGGGTATGTGTGTGTGCATGGGTGTCTCTGTGTGTGTGTGTAAGAGAGATGGAGAGAGACACAAACTTGGATGACGTCAGGGACAAACTTGAGGCACAAACTGAAGTTTAATCAATGAAATCTTCATTTTCAACTCCCATCTTCATTATCTGATTCTATCTTAGAGTCTGCAAGGCTGCAAATATTAGAAAACAAAACAAAAATATCAAGCAAAACCCCCCACTTTGATCTGAGTTTTTCTCACACCTAGGGGTGGGATGTTACATCAAAACAACAATCCATGGGAAGATGATACTTCCTAAAGAAAAAAAAGAAAGCATTAGCCTGCTTAAAATAAATTATTTCAGTCTTGTACCTTAACCTTTCCTCTTTTTCTTGCCAGAAATATATTCAGGACACCTTTAAGTGTGCAGTCACCTTTCAAACTTGAGGACAAAGCCTTAGGATACAGATCATGTACCAGAAAGATAGAAGCAGCATAAGTTATTTCTGATAATCTTCAACAGTTCTCTTATCACTGGACCTTGGACTGGATATCAGTGGACATACGGAGTCCTTCTAACATGGGGAAATAAACCCTTATATTTAGTAATGTGATTTTTCCACCACTTGATGCTTTTATGCATCTATTAGCTCATTGAACCCTATTGATTTCCATTATTAAGATCTAATACATCTACAGGGTGGCCACAAAGTTCAATAGACAAGTATTTTAAATTTTACAGCCACCCTGTATAAATTACTGTCAGTTAAAGTCAGGCTATTTTTTTGCTTTGTCTCAAAAATATTACCTGTATTCATCAAATGATAGAAGGTACCATGGTTGAGCTTACTTAAATACCTTTCATAAGAGGGAAGAATACGATATGGATAATGCACTTAAAATGCAGAATAATACGATTGAATTCCATTTCATGGCTGATGCTTTATAAATGTAAATAGATTCTGAAAAATTCTGTGAAATTTCTTTTATGAAGAATAAATTAGGTTGGATCATCTTCTCTATTGCTACCTAATATAGACAGAGATTCTTTTTGTTCTTGAGAGCAGATACTATAATATTTTGAGGGCTCCAAAGTCAAGAAAAGACATCCTTTAAATTGGTTTTCATGACAAGCTATTTAAACATGTAGCTACTGCCAAGTACTCAAATAAATCTGCCTGGGTCTTCAAGTACAGTTTACCCAGCAGCGGTGGAGAGTGTATGAATGTGTATATACATATTAAATTGGAGGCATTTCGTTGTATATATTAATAACTTAGAGAACTTTTTATAAGAGTAGATGAAATTAAAAAAAGAGTAGATGAAATTATATCAATATGCTACTTTAGCACAAAAGATTTCCCTGAGAATACGCTCTTCTGATGCTCAATGTCAATCTTTTAGTTTCTTCTAAATACTTCTCACATAGATGTTTTATATTATGTGTTTGCATAAGTTAAAGACTGTCATAATTTTTGACCACTAGGAGAAAATAAAGAGTAAAAGAGATTGGTTCTGACTTTTAAAAAATTAAGGGAACAAATAAAGTTACTGGAATTCTTTGCTATTTTTATTTAGCTAAAAAGATGACATAGGAGCAATTCAGCATGTGTGTACAGTCTGAAAAGAACTATTGTATATTAACTCTCATCCCATACATATATATATATATATATTTTTTTTTTTTTTTAAGGTGGAGTCTCACTCTGTCACCATGAGTAGAGTGCCCTGATGTCATAGTTCACAGCAACATCAAACTCTTGGGCTTGAGCAATCCTCTTGCCTCAGCCTCCTGAGTAGCTGAGTAGCTGAGACTGTAGGTGGCCACCACAACTCTCAGCTAGTTTTTTTTCTATTTTCAGTAGAGATGGGAATTCAGTCCTGCTCAAGCTGGCATCAGATTCCTGAGTTCAAGTAATCTACCCACCTTGGCCTCCCAGAGTGCCAGGATTACAGGCATAAACCACTATGCCCGGCCTCCACAACATTTTTATAGGTGTTTATTGCATTTCTGTAGTTAGATTCTGAAAATTAAAAGAATATGACCTACCTCATCTTTCTTCTGTATCTTCATAAGTAATTAATAAATTAATAAAAATTTATACTTACATGAAAATTGTAATTATGATCCACGGTGAAATGGAGAAGTGCAGGTGAACATTTGTTATGAAGAAATTATGCTGCCAGGTGATTCGAGTAATGAGAGGGGCAGTCCAAGTGCTGTGGGAAATTTGAGAGATGGGACCTAATAAGGATTTAGGGCTTTCTTTGGGAAGGGATGGGAAGTTAAAACCTGAAAAATCAAAGCAAAAAAAGGAGAAAATTGTAGGGAAAGGGATTCCATGCAAACTTACATCACAAATAATGTATCAGAGGATGGAGAGAACTTACCTCTTTCTAGAAAGGGAAAATATAATTTACATGCATACAAAGTAGAATAAAGTTGGACAGCGGTGGATAAAGTCTGACGATATTCTGGAAAAGCAACCCTTCCCTTGCATGCCCTCCTTTCTCCTCATTATTCATCGTTGTCCTCATCTTAGATTGGTCTGACTTTTCCTAAAGACACTTACTTAGCATTTTCTCATTAATCATAGCTCCTTTTAAAATGGATAACACTGTAACTTCATGCCAAACTTGGGCATGTGGATCCTTGCCAGGTCTCCAAGACCTAGTCCTAATGCTTAGCCCTACACAAAGGATTCCAGTATAAATCCTGGCCTCCACAAACCTGGGCTGTCAGTTTGATATCCGCACTCGATATGCCTTTAGATAAACAAAGAAAGGAAACATTTTTCCAGGAGATGGGGATGAGGGAAGCAGTGCTGACACCCTCCAGTTAACTGTTAAGACTAGTAGGAGGACAAAGTTTGGAATCAGACCGACCTGTGATAAAGTCTCAGTTCTGCTACTTGAAAGCTATGTAAACACTGTCAAGTTACGTAATTTCTGTAAGCTTTAGTTGTTTCATCCTTAAAATTGGAGGCATAATCATTTCTCCTTTAGTAATTGATAGAATACATAGACAAAAATACAAATATAGAAAGCATGAAAAACACTATCAACCTACTTGATCTAACTAATATTCATAAAAGTCTTCTATCTACATCGACTGTACATTATTTTTATGTATACAGGAATATTTACCAAAATAGACCATATAACGAATCATAAAACAAGTCTCAATAAATGTGAAAGTATTGAAATCATACAAAGTATGTTCTCCTACCATCATAATACAGTGACGTTACAAATTAACAATAAGGAAATGTAGGAAATTCAAAAAAAATTAAAAGAAATAAAATTAGGGGCATAAAACCTATCAGAATTAAAAAAAAACAATTTTATGGAAATATTTTAGAACTGTATTTGGCAATTAGAAAAAGTTCAGTACATAAGAGATATTCTTGCTGATGTTTTTTTCTGAATGTGTTTCTTCATGTTTTCTGAAAGTTCTTTTTCCATTTTTTAAAGTCGTATCATCCCTCTAAAGTGACTATTGTGAGGAATAAATAAGATTAAAATGGTAAGAATACATGGTAGGATCCCTGATGCATGCTGGATACTCAACCAAGATGAGTATCTCCCTCTCTTCTTATGCTTTAGGGTATTAAAAAAAGATGGTTTTTTTTTTCTATGCCCTTATATCTGAGAGTAGGAGAAATGTTGTGTATATATAAATGGGTATAAAAGCACCAGGAACTTGCTCCAGAGAATTTATGAAAGTAAATACCGATGTTACTATTACTGTTTTTAATTCTACCCTTGTATAGAATTGCATTTCATCACTTGTCTAAGCTATTGAGTGAAAAAATGTGGGTCGTTTATGTTATTTTCTAGGCCTGCAAAACATTTATGACTCTTTCGTACAAATTAGGAAAAACCAGTCTATTCTGAGGAATGTATTGTAAAATAAATACTAACGTACAAAGTATAAAAGCTCAGTCTGTTCTGAGTAATGTATTAAAAAATACAGTAGAAACTCTGTAAGATGACACCCAAGAGACTGTAAAAAACTCATCAATATACAGAAGTGGTTGATAACATAAGGAGCGTCCATTGAGTACATGTAGTGCATGTCTAGGCTATGAAAATTGGGTCAACTTAAGGCAGTGGTCAATGTAGGGAGGTGGTTGATGTGGAAATAAAACTGTGGAGGTTTTACTGAATATTAACATGTACAGTGTTATATTTATTGAGGATAAGTAAAAATGATTAAATACCATGCTTATTAATATTTTATTTAACATTTTCAAAATTACTCTATTTTACTTAAATTCCAAATTGGATAGAAATGTTAGTTTTCCTCTAATATTGCAATCCTCTGAGCTTTATGACTTCCTCCCCAGCTACACACAGGAAGCATGTAGGAGATTTGCCAAGACAAAGACAAAAGGAATCTCTGTAATTCTAACAGATACCCTGATTCATACAGTTCAGATCACACTAAACGTATAGTGTTGCCAAATGAAATATTACCTGAAATTTTGGATATCCCTTGAATATTCATCAATGGTTCTTGATCTATAGTGGATCTTTGCTGATGTTGAAAATCAAAAAGCAATTTGGAGTCACCCAATTCTGTTGTTCACTTTTGAGGAAATTCTAATAAAGAGGCATAATCCAAGGGTACATGTATAGAGTATAAATATAAATGTGTTAACACAATAGTTAAGTAAACGAGATAAGGTATATATTAACCAGTGTGATGTAAGTGGTCCTAATTCTATCTGAAATCAGCACATTGTATCTTATAAATGCTTAAATGTAAACATGATCTACATGTTTATGATTTAATTTTTTTAAAAAAGAGGTAATGCAAGTCAGTTCTGAGAGGCATTCACAGATTATCTAATAGTATGAACCTGGCACATGGTCTCTAACTGCATTCTAATTTAAGTCATGAATTCTTCGTAGAAAATTGAAACAATGCTGGTAGATATGCCCCGTTGTATATTTTCTCAATGCAGAAGTTATTTTGATTAACACTGATTATTGATAGATAAAGAATATTTATCTTCTTATACTACTGATGGATCTGTCACTTGATTTGAAATTAAGTTAAAAAAAACTCCTCTAAGATAATTTTTCCATCTTGATTTAAACTTTTCTTTTGGCTCAATGCTTTGTGTTGATATTTCACAGACCATGAATTTATTTTTTTTCTTTTTAAATAGCTGGATCTTCTTAATATCCCATCCTTGTTCTGAAAACAACTTCTGTAGCAATAGAGGGAAGCTTAGGTCTGGCTCCTGTTCTTGGCACAAACCAACTGCTCTAATGATAGTTTAAATATGTTAGTATGTTGGGGCTAGTGGATTCAGAGAAGGCTCCCAATTTAGTAATATGTATATATCATTTTATATGTACACCCAGGAGAAAACAGGGAAGTCACAGTATTAAAAAGGACAGAGGACAATCTAGCTTGTGTGAACCTCTGAAATCTAAAGAGGGATTTATGCAAATGAGAGTCGTGTCTGACATTCAAAGTAGAAAGGGGGCCTGCTTAATCTGAGTTGAACAAAAATAGCAAAAAAAGTTGCATTTTGTTGACTTTTCTATTTAGACTGAACTGACATCTGGCTCTGATTTGCTTTACAAGCTGAATATCTTTTACCCACTTCATATTGATTCAAAGTTACCATTTAAAAAAAATTGTATTTTTAAAACAATACATAGAGAAAAAAATGCTATTGTAAAATTTTTGCACACTAGAGGGCACTAAAATATTCTAAGACAAAATATATTTAACATTTTACTTTTGATAACTTTAAAGGAATAATTATTATTTTTAAAATCCTTTAAACAAAAAGAAAACAGGATAAATCTGTCATTGTAAATATTACCTTTGAAAAAATAAGACAGTCCCATTATTTTTGACAGCACCAGTTACATTTTCCTAGTAAGGAATGCATCTATACACCTTAGTATGAAAAGCTCATGGTAACTTCTCAAACTCCTTCTAGTAACTAATCTCTTTTCTAAAGTTGTAATTGCCAAACTGGTTTTAATAGGTTTTTCCATTGATCCATACTGGCAGATTTTCCAGCCACCTTGATGCTCTGTACAATTCCATCATGTCTGTAATGTCATTGAATGGTCAGTGATCTGCCATTATTAGGGCTGAGGAACACCAGCTGTCTATCCTATCCTATCAGGTGGTGGCTCAGGTTCAGGACCAGCATAGCTGTGTTTTTATGTTATAGCTTGGAAATGTGCTTGAAAGCACAAAGATTTTTTCAAAGAGTCAACAACATGTTTTTAATAAACAAGGTTTACTTCCTCTCTTTTCTTTCTGCTGTAGTCTTTTTCTTTTTTATCCATTGTACTTCCTCCCAACACTTTGATATTCAATCCTAAATCGTTTCTTGTGAGTCACAAAACTTGCAGCGATGTGCATCAGCTACAAATAAGAAAGGAAACAATAGAACTTTGTGTGTGTAGATTAGAAGCCATTTTCAACTATACCTTGAACTTAGGAAACGTCTTTTTGAAGTGTGCATAGGAAAGTATTAAAGGGACAGAGCTTAAAAACAGATGTAAAACCAAGAAGCAGAAAGAAAACAAAAAATGGTAGAAAAGCAAATGGATTAGCTGTATTAAAATAAAGGTAAAGTACTTGATTTTGAAAGTTGCGAGTAGGAATAATTTGTCTTTTCTGGAAGATAACGTTCATGAAGTTTGGTTTAAAACATGTTCGTAATACTACATGACAGCTTCTGATTATGTCGCCCTCAGTAGGGTGCTATGGCGTCAAAGCTCACAGCAACCTCCAACTTAAGTGATTCTCTTGCCTCAGCCTCCCAAGTAACTGGGACTACAAGTGCCCACCACAATGCCCAGCTGTTTTTTTGTTGCAGTTGTCATTGTTCAAACCCACTAGCTCCAGTGTATGGGGCTGGTGCCCTGGCTGCTTAGCTACAGGTGCTGAGCCATTACACAGTTTCTAATACACCCACAGTTTTCAGTGACACAGAAAAATATAAACTCAAATACACCAACTGGTATAAAATATTGTGTACCATGAAAATGAGCTTTTTCTATGTATTGCCCTAATGCATTTAATGCATTATATTGGTCTTCACCACTATGTATTAGAATTACATATAGTGCTTAAAGTTTTAGTGGTTTATTGTAGGAAGTAACATTAAATGATAATCAGTATTTATAAAGATATAACTGAAATAGTTTATAACCTGAAAAATGGATGTCAAAGCAATGCCCAATTTACCAAGTGAAATCAGATGGCAGGTCTGACAGGCTGGGTAGCAGTTCAAACCTCAACTCATGTCTGTGTTCAGTACAAATAAAAATATTGTAGATTCTTATTAACATGGAACCAAGCTAGGTGGCATGGAGGACACAGATTAAAAAGATAAACAGGAGGTCATAGGAAATATAGGTTAAAAAGACATATAAAATAATCATTTCAACTCAAGGCAATATGAATTAAATACTACATACAAGAAGATCAACTGAGCTAGGGGAATTGGAACACAGAAGAGGTATTCTTAAAAGGTGATCATGTTGAGATGGGATTTAGATATAGGGAGGAAACCACTTGCCACCAAGAGAATCAACACAGTTCAAAAAGAAATGTAAAAAAATGTAAGTGAGTATAACAATATGAGTGACAAGGAATGAAGTCACACCCGAAAGATAGAGCAGATTCAGTTTCAGACCACCACAATCAGGTGACCATCTCCATAAGGGAAGTCCAAATAATTCTTTCCACAGTTGGATTTAAACTTTATTTTTACCCTTCCTTGTTAAGTGTGTAATAGGATTATGCATGAAAAACAATGTATGTATCTTCATTAAAAATTATTTCCAAAATATGCTAAAGATCATCTGAGCTTTTAGAGAGTCATAATCTTTTTGTTGGAGGAGGGCTGTGCCTTCCTGCGGATGGTTGCTGATCGGTCCAAGGTTGGGGTGGGGGTGGCAGTTTCTTAAAATATGAATACAATGATATTGCCCTTTTTAATTGACTTTTCCTCTCCTGAAAGATTTCTCTGTAGCATATGATGCTTTTAGAAGCATTTTACACGCAGTAGAACGTCCTTCAAAATCGGAGTCAATTCTCTTAAAGTCCTGGTACTGATTTATAAACTAAATTTGTATTATTTTCTAAATGCTATCTTGACAATTTAACAATATTTGAGTGGATTCCACTTTAAAACCATTTTATTTGCTCATCCGTACAATTGCCACAACCGAGTCCCATCTTCAAGCTCTGCTTCCAATTCTATTCCTGCTCTTTTCACCATACCTGCAGCTTCATTCTCCACGGAAAGTCCCGAAACTCTCAGAGTCATTCATGGGAGTTGGAATCAACTTCTTCCAACCCCCCATTAATGCTGATACGTTGACCTTCTTCCATGAACTTGAGTGTTCTGAATGGCATGTAGAATTAAGTAAACTTTCCAATGGTTTTCAATTTAAATGGCCAAGATCTATCAGGGGAACAACTAACTATGGCAACTATAGCCTTACAAACTGTATTTGTTAAAGAATAAGACTGGAAAATCAAAATTACACCTTGATCTATGGGCCACATAATGGATGCCGTGTTAGCAGGCATGACAACAACATTAATTTTTTTGTATGTCTCTATTGGAACTCTCAGATCAGTAGGTATATTGTTAATAAACAGTAATATTCAAAAGGAATCTTTTTATCCAAGAAGTATATCTCAACAGTGGTCTTAAAATCTTTATTAAACTATACCGTAAACAGAACAGCTGCAGACTTTGCTCTTCTATTTATGGAAACAAGGGCAGAGTAGAATTGGCATAGTTCTAATGGTCAAGATTTTCAACATGGTTAATGGGCATTGGTTTGAATTTAAGGTCACTAGTTTCCTTGGCCCCCAAAAGAGAGGCAGCCTATTCTTTGAAGATTTGAAGCCAGGCATTGGCTTATCTCTAAGCATGAAGGTGCTACATGGCATCTTTTTCAGATGGCTGCTTCTTCTACCTTGACAAGCTGCTGCTGGTGTAGCCACCTTCATCTGTGATCTCAGCTAATTCTGGGTAACTGGCTGCAGCTTCTCCATCAGTTCTTGCTGCTTCTCTTTGCACTTTGATCTTAAGGAGACATCTCTTTTTCAACCTCATGAGCTAAAATCTTCTAGGTTTACATTTCTCTTCTGCAATTTCCTCAGCTCTCTTAGTTTACTTGGATTTGAAGAGAGTGGGGGCCTGGCTTTGGATTCTGCTTTGGTTTGAGGTAAAGTTATGGGTGGTTAGCTGTATCCAGACCACTGAAACTATCTCTATATGAAGAATGGCTGTTTCTTTTTCTTATCATTCATGTGTTTACTGGAGTTGCGCTTTTAACTTCCTTCAAGAACGTTTTCTTCTCATTTGCAACTTTGTCAACTCTTCAACATAAGAGGCCAAGTTTGGGGCCTATCTCAGCTCAATGGGCCTTACTCACCGAGCTTAATCATTTTTAGCTTTTAATAAAAAATGAGAGTGCAACTCTTCCATTCTCTTGAACATTTAGACGACATTGCAGGTTTATCAATTGGCCTAATTTCAATTTTGCTGAGTCTTAGGGAATGGGAAAGCCCAAGGGAAACAGGTAGGAAGTGGCTGGTAGGTGGAGCAGCCAGAACACACAGGGTCAACTAAAGTTGTTACCTGATGTGGGCATGGTGATCAGGGCTCTAACACAATTACAATAGTGACATCAAAGACCACTGGTAACAGGTCCCCATAACCGATACAATAATAATGAAAATGTTTGAAATACTGTGGTAACTACCTAAACAAGACAGAGACACAAGTGAGCAGGTGGATGGCCCTGACAGACATACTGGATGCAGAATTGCCACAATTTTTCAATTTGTGAAAAGTAAAATGAGGCAAAGAGAATTACACAAGGCACATCCTAAGGAGACTGGATCAGGCACTGCCCTGTGCAGATTAGATGTGTTCATCCAGTTAAGCCACAACAACCCTGTGATGTAGACATTTTTGTTTTATATGTAAGAAATTAAAGTGTTTAGAATTGTATCAATTGTTTTGCATTCTCTCTCTCTCTTTTTTTTTTCTTCTTTTTTTTTGAGACAGAGTCTCACTATGTCGCCCTTGGTAGAGTGCCGTGGCATCACAACTCACAGCAACCTCAAACTCTTGGGCTTAAACAATTCTCTTGCCTCAGCCTCCCAACTAGCTGGGGCTACAGGTGTCCACCACATGCCTGGCTATTTATTTTTTAATTTTTTTTGTATGGTTGTATTGTTGTTTTAGCTGGCCCAGGCTGGGTTGCAACCCACCGTTCTTGGTGTATATGACCGCCAAGCTACTCACTGAGCTACAGATGCTGCCCTGTTTTGCATTTTCTAATGCTTATTATCCTGAAGGGACAAATCACAAAGGTATGAGGTATAATGAGGAATAAATTTCAAAAAGACATACACAAAAATGTCATGTTACAGAATATGGAATTGTCCTTTCATTACCTATCTTCCTTAATTCTCTACCTTCATATTCTATGTATCCTTATATTTTATTCCTTGATACTGCTATGTTGAATGTCTGCCATGATCTGTCTTTACTCTTAATTCTGGATGTTTGGAACCTCTATTTCCTTTATCTGGAATACTTTCATTCCACTAGGATGGGTGGGACATGCCCAGTGGCTTTCTGGTTGTGTCTCCTGACTCTGAACTAGCATAGGCCTCTCTAGTCCTCTTCCATGAAGACTACCACATTTTATTTACCATTGCATGGTATACTGTGTCCTCTCCTGGACTTGGAAATACCTGAGGACAGAGATCTGATTCAATCTATGCGTTCTGATGGCTCTTGTACAAATACACTTATATAACACTTGGTGGTGTTTGGGTAAATATTTTGGGGGTCTTTTAATTTTTTTGTTATGTAATAATAAAAGGAGTTTTTCAGATGTCAGTTATATATGCACATTCTTATTTTGAAAGGCTAACTTTTGTGTGAAAATAGGGGAAAGACTTGACTTGAGAAATGCAAACAAGGAGGTGAATGTTATTATATTAGAGCAGAGACACTTTAAAATGAGTATGAGGAGAAAGTATGTATTTGATTATCAGGTGCTAAGGGTTTTATAGGCATTTTAATTTATTGCTGTTGTGCTGAATCCATTTAATCTTCAATTTGACTTTGCACTTGATTTTTCTTTAAAAAACATGTTTCTCCCATCTTAAACCAAGTGCATATATCTGAGACCTGGGCCAGTAAGGGCCCCTCCCCCTGGTGATTAGTTAAGGAATACACACATGACTAAAAGCCAATGGGAATCAGCTCTAGGAACTCTTCTAGAATTATTGAATAAAACAATTTCACTTTTTATTAAGCTTATATAATATAAACTGGATTCTGCCCGTCGGTCAGTAATCATCATCCTCACTTTATAGGTGGAGTTGGCCTAATGGTTTGTCCCCATACAGAGCAAGGCAGAATCAAGGCACAGGGAGACTAATGCCCTTATGATAGATTATTTTTTAATTCCTAGCCCCAGAAATATCTAAAATCACATACATCTTCTTGGTTCACTCATTACATGAGTTATCAATGCCTTTTTTTGTTGTTGTTTAAATAATGAATCTATATTTTTCTCACTTGTGACCAGTGAAAATCAGTTTATGGTCATGAAGAAGTAGGCACTAGTGAAAAAAATGTCGATTAATTTTCAAAAATAAAAATAAGGGAAACATCAATGATAATATGCAAATTTAGAGAATCCATGCATCATTTATATTTTATAATGTTATTTCTGGCATAATGCAATATAATGTGAATGTACTAGGACTATAATTTATCGAGATTAACTTTATTTTAAAATGTATTATGTGTTAACCAATCTAATTTTTCCTGGATGTTTGAAAACTCATTCTTTACTATCACTCTTTCACCTATTTGTATTTTTATTAATTCAGTATTTCATCTCATTACTAACTCTGAACTTTCAGCATATATCACTTTATCACATTTTAAGGAAATTAAATTATGCAACAGTTTACGGTTGTTTTTTTTGCAAAAGTGGCTAAGTTTAATGCCTCCATTAAATGTTATTAATCAATTTTTGTTTCCCTTTTGTTATGCTGCTACATCTATACATTAAAAATACACACACATGCATTTTCTTTTATATCTTAGTTAGAAAAATGATTAACTTATTCTTACAGAAGTGCATTCTCCCTAATTTCAAACCCCCTTTAAATTTAAATTGACCAAAACAAACAGATACTTTCTTTCAATCTAAATAAATGAATAGTATGTATTTATTCTTTTTCAGTTATGTGGATCATGCACAATTACCTATTGATTTCTCCTGAGCAATCTGGGAAAATGTTCTTCATGTCTCCATTAGATAATATGTTGAAATCTCATACACAAAATTAAGATTTTCATTTGTGGCTCAGCGCCTGTGGCTCAAGTGGCTAAGGCGCCAGCCACATACACCTAAGTGGTGGGTTCAAATACAGCCTGGGCCCACCAAACAACAATGATGTCTGCAACCAAAAAATAGCTGGGTGTTGTGGTGGGCCCCTGTGGTCCCAGCTACTTGGGAGGCTGAGGCAGGAGATTCGCTTGAGCCCAGGGTTTGGAGGTTGCTGTGAGCTGTGATGCTGTGATGCCACAGCACTCTACCCAGGGGGACAGCTTGAGGATCTGTATAAAAAAAAAAAAAAAAAAGAAAAAGAAAAAGAAAAAGAAAAAAAAGATTGTCATTTGGAAGGAAATCTAAAAAATGCTTCTGATGTGCTTTCTGGAAGACATTTTTAAGGCTTGAAAGTCGTTAAGCATAACAGGCATTTGTAAACAATTTTAACTATATATTATGTCTCTGAAAATAACATTTATTGAGACTTACATAAAAGAAGTATAATAAGGTAACAATACTTATGAACTAGCTATCCAAGCAAAACAATAGAAAATTTACAGTAATTGCATCTACTGATCAGCTCCTTCCCAATCTTTCTTCTACTTCGCTCCTCTCAGAAATTCTACATGATTTTAAAGCTAATCTGCTTAAGAAAATAGTAAGTTTTAGTTCTAATATTGTTTCTTAGAACACATATTGTATGCCAGATAGAAAAGATAGACTGGAGAGAAATTTACCTTTACATTTTTAACAGAAAATTCAGGGTTCACCTTTCTTTGCACACTGAATCCAACTATGAGATTTATGAAGCATAAGAGCAAAACAATGATTTTCTCTTAACTTTAGGAAATCTCATAAATACCAAAATTGGAAATATTGGGAAATTTATTACTTAGCTAAGTTACATTGCTTATGGATGTTCTTTGGAAAATTTAATACTCATGTAGTTTCTGGTTTTGTAAAATATATTATATATTTTCCTTTGAATTTTATAAATTCCTGAGTGTATAAAGTGATTGAAGTTAAATGTAGTCTTAGATTATTCACCTAACAATACGTTCTATTTTGCCTGCCAAAATAACTTGAAGGAAGCATTTTGATTGGAAAGTGAAATTTTTGAACAGCCAGGAATCTAAAAATAAATCTGCAAAATGTATAAAACCTGAAAATGAAATGGAGTCTTTTTAGCTCTGATCTTCATCTTGGGATTATTCCTGTCACCTTCAAGAAATTTATGAAGGCTCCGATAGCTCTAACAGCATGTCTTTATTATTTTGCAATTATGTGGATTCTGGAAACTCCTCCACTGATTATTCCCATGTCATCAAGAAACAATGTTATTCAATTATATAATAGCATCATTCATTCAGTCAACAAATATTTTATTCACACAATATTTATCAAGCCCATGCTATGTACCAGGCTTTCTTCCAGGCTCTGGCAATCTAGCAGCAAACAAGACAAATATTCTTCCCTTTGAAGCAAATACACTACTAAATTTGCACGTATCAGCAAACCGACATGAGCACATCTGACAATTCAGTATTAAAACAGTACTATATCTTCCAAATATGAAACATGACCTTTATTTTACTTTTCATTTGAATTATTGGTATTTTATATACCTAGTTTAAATTACCTCTATATTAGGCCAGTGATTATTTTGGAAGTAGTAAAATACTTACTGAGTAATGCATCTGGTAAATATCCATGACCTTAAGGATATTCAAGAAATAGGTTTTTGTGGGGCACGATGGCTCACACCTATAATCCTGGCACTCTGAGAGGCCTAAGTGAGACGATGACTTGAGCTTAGGACTTCAAGACCAGCCACAGCAAGCGCAAAACCCATCTCTACTAAAAACAGAAAAATTACCCTGGCATCATGGTGAGCACAGGTAGTCCTAGCTTCTCAGGAGGCTTGAGGCAGGAAGACTGCTTGAAGCTAGGAATTTGAAGTTGTGAGCTGGGCTGATGCCAGGGCACTGTAACCCATTACAAGAGAGTGAAAGTCAGACTAAAAAACTAAAAATAAATAAAAATAAGGGGTTGGGTTCAGTGGCGCATGCCACTATAACCCTAGCACGTTGAGAGGCAGAGGTGGGTAGATTGTTTGAGTTTAGGAGTTCAAGATCAGCCTGAGCAAGTGTGAGACTCCTATCTCTAAAAATAGCCTGGAATTGTGGCTATAGTCCCAGCTTCTTGGGAGGCTGAGGCAAAAGGATTGAGACCAAGAGTTTGGGGTTACTGTGAGCTATGTTATCACAGCACTCTCCCCAGGGCTGCAAAGTGAAAGACTTTCTTAAAAAAATAATAAATTTAACCTGAAAACTGTCCAATGGAAAACTCATGAATTAATATAAGTGTTATTCTGAGAACACAGGTCTTTATTAAGTGAATTTGAACAAAAAATATTAGGAATTGATTGAAATAGTGATACTGTAATTTAATTGTCTGGTCTATGTGGGAGAATTATCTTTTTTTTTAGACTTGATATTAAGAAGAAAACATTTCCTGCACATCCTTAGAGGATTAATAATTGTATTTTATGCATTGAATAAAAGTAGATCTTGATGCCTACTTTCATTTCACATCCCTATTTTTATAATATTTCTGAAACCCCACAGATGAAAATGCGTATTATCATTTGTCTATGTGTGTTACTCTACTTATTATTGGAAAGGTGACTGTCTAAGTAGCAGAACCTTTGTATATTAGTGGGCCATCCTTTTACCCTGTGTGAAATAACAACTATACAATGTCCATAGTTTTCGAAATTTAATTTGTTAATGTTCAACTCATGGCCTCAGTAATGGTAAAATTTTAAGTGATTAAAGTAGAACATTTGTGTCTGTTTATTGGTAAAACACCATATAGTTATCTTGTAATTCATACAACATAAAGCAGATACGTTTATTAGTTAACTGTTTATACTGAAATTCTTACATGAGGGCAATTGGTGGGGTAATGAGAGTAAAACTAAAATAAATGGATTAAAGATATGAAAAAAAATAAATAGATTTAAAAATTGGTGACAATCCTTTCTGCTCGTTGGATCTTTACCCTTTGCCATGAGACTTTGTAGTCCCTATAACTTAAAAGGTCAGAAATTTTCTCACACTGGGAAGTTAAGCGGCCTTGTAAATCCTTTGGCCAACAAAATGCTGTTGACATGATGCTGATCTAGTGTCACTTCTGCATCACAAAGGCTGCGTGTGTTTCTTCTTTCTCTTTTGTCTTTCCCACTGCAGTCATGAGAACATAGCCAGAGGGTCCTGACACAGGATGAGAGCCACGTGGAGCAGAACAGGCTTGGTCCAGTTGCCCTAGTAGAGTTGAACAAACCATCTAACATGCAAAACTGTGGGTGACTCAGTGGAGACCAGTAGCATTGCATAAGTGTTGACTGGAGATGACTGAGTAATAAACACAATGAAGTATTTCTCAGCACTGTTTACCATTTGTTATGCATGATTACTATGGCCTTAGCTCATTGATTCAAAAAAAACCATAAACATTTTCGATATACAACTTAATTTTTTTGAGGGTCAAAGAGTGAGTGAACAAGTTAATTGTAGAGGACTCATATAATAAATCTTAAAGTTTTTGAAATCTGAGTGATTGAATTCTATGCTTAGTTCCCTTTTCATAATGTCTCAAGGTTTGTACTTGGATAACTAAGCTGTAATTCATTAGCAAGTAGTCTAATGAATTAGGGATATAAGAAAAAATTCTATACAATCTTAGGCAAGAGTTAATATAACTGCAATCTCTCTTTTTGAATGAAATGAATAGTTCCACTGAAACACAGAATAATTTATTCTTAATTTATATATCCTTTCTTTTACTAAAGTATGTTTTCCATTTTAGACAAAAGTAGATATTAATAGAGTCAAGTGTGTTTCAATAAGAATACTTATAGTTAGGGGAAACCAGGTTCTGATACGTGCTATGTTTTCAGATTTCCTTCACAAATCATGAATGCAACTAACATGAAAATAAACTCATGTGACTTCACTCCTATATTAAGAAGATAAAAATGTAATCACAGAGACATTCAAATGATAGACTGAAATAGCATAAAATGCAATTAGTTTTGGAAATCAATAATTATAGAGGCTTCATATCTGCTCTCTTCTTAAACTTTAGATACACTCCCTCAGGGTCTTATTAAATCTCTAATTACCAACTATGTTCTTAAAATATTTCAGTAAAATATTCACAATTAACCTGTTGGAGGCACTCCTTTTAAATCCTAAACTACAAATTGATGACAGGGTTAATCCGTGTTAACGCCTATAATTCTGTGGTGGCTCAGATAGATGCACAACTTCCATTCAGCTGACTGCAGAAATAACACAATTCCCTCCAAGAACTCTACCAGCAATAAGTGTCACAGATAACTGAGGAAACTTGTATTCTGCCTACGTCAAAATCTCTTCTAGGCTGTTATTTTGGCAAGGAGCCCAGTGCTCCGGGGTCGATGTTAGTTCGGTAATGAAAGCCATTGATGAAAAAAATGCTTTATTTTCAAAGATATGCAACAGAAACTATTTTTGTCTCTTTTTAAATCGCTCCTCTTTTTAATTTACCTTATTCTTGAGATTTGGATATAAAAGTGTTTTCATTTTTCTTCCTTTTAAAAATAGCCGTCTCATATGTATTTGTTTTTTAGCACTTTTAACATGTTTGCCAATTTCTGCATTGCTTTGTGATTACCCCTTGGTGCTTGTTTTCCCATTGGAGTGAGCTGGATTTTTTCTGCTTTGCAACTGCCTTAAGCATAATGTAGACTATTTCAAAACTATGCCATTCTTTCTTTGTGTGTAAGCAAAAACCATACATCTATTAGGGACGCTCATGCTTAGAACTTAGAGAAATAATTATTTTTATTAATTGCTTTAAAATTATTAGATAACTTATACAAAACAACTTCATTATTTATATTAGTTACAGTTAAGTCTTGTAAGATTCTAATAGTAGTAAAAATAGTAATAGGTACAATTTATTATTTGTTAAAGCTACAGGTGTCCCAGGAGTCACATAGAGTTGTCATAGATGGGGAAAAAGGAAAATTGTATCCAAATGTAATTTTGTTTACAAAATAAGCATTCTAAAATGTAACGAAATATTTTCTATTGGCCACTTGTTTGTGAAATTCTATAATGGATATTTTGTAAATAAAGGTATATTTAGCAACAATTCCCCATTTTCCTTATGTGTGGTGACTTTATGACTGTCTTCTGGAACACCTGGGGAAATTATTAAATCAATTATCTTCTAATGATGATCTTACAGAATTATCTTTATTTTAGGACTATGGCAGCTGAGGCTTAGAAAAGAAGAGTGACTTTACAAGTTATTCAGTGATTAGGTATTAGTCCTGGCTACTCAGGAGGCTGAGGCAAGAGAATTGCCTAAGCGCAGGAGTTGGAGGTTTCTGTGAGCTGTGCAATGCCATGGTACTCTACCAAGGGTGATAAAGTGAGACTCTGTCTCTACAAAAAAAAAAAAAAAAAAAAAGCATATTTGGTTGCAAAGTCTTTGTTTATCCTTCTAGTTTCAGCTTTGTGACACTGAGGAAGAAAGAGGGGACAGTCTCCTTCAAATTTATTGTTGCTGTCAGCAGAGACCAGGCAATAGCACTTCACCTGGGCAATGGTAGCTGGTTCCAGGCTTTGACATACACATCCAGAGCTTCATCATGTCCTCTCATCCATGTCCACCTAAGCTGGACAACATTATCTTCTCAGTAATTTTGGCCACAGCCCTGTATGGCCCTTCCTCTGCGTTTTTAAGTTGATAGCCCAAATGAGGCAGCTTCCCTCCTCAGAGGTTTGGGTGTCAGCCCTGTCTGACCCCTACCCCATGACTTTAATAATAATTAAAAGCTGGGCAGTGCCTGTGGCTCAAAGGAGTGGGATGCTGGCCCCATGTGCTGGAGGTAGCAGGTTCAAACCCAGCTCTGGCCAAAAAAAAAAAAAAAAAAAACTGCAAAAAAAAATAATAATTAAAAGCTAATAACCCCACTTCCTCCAGATGACAACTGCTTCCATGGTTAGTTACTACCTTTGCCTGACTCAGAGTTCCTCTTTGCTTTATCAGCTCTATACTCATGGAACCAAATCATTGTATTCAATTTTCTATTGATGTATGTAATATAATTTCTATAATATTTCTTTGATGGAATTTTGACTCATGCAAATAAGCATATGAAATGAAAATAAAGCACTTCTACAGGAAATGTAATTAAAGACTCTATACCCCAAAATATAAATTAAAAAGTTAACTATTGCCTTTGACATAAGATTGTTTACTATGCCATGTTTCTTCAAAGATGATTACATGATTTTTTTGATAAATAACAACCAACAATGAAGTCTTCATTTAGGAAAGTCCAATTGTATTACAAAAGTAAAATTATCCTTTCATTTAACATAAATGTCCCCGGCTTATTTCTTGGAAAATATTAGAAAATTCCTACAGAAGATTTGTGCTCCTTAACTTTATAGATTAACACATTATCTTTAGACATATTTAAGTTGTAAAATGTATCAACCATTTAGTATATCAAGGAAACAACAATAGAAAGTCAAACAAGGCTTTCTTTCGTTTTAATCCTGTTTACAGTATGACCACTTGTGCTCTCTGTTTATTAAAAATAGTTGGGCTTATATATTCATATGGTAATATTTTATACTTTTTTCCATAAGCATATCTAAATGGTTAATTGCTAACACAGAGAATCTACCCTAGGCACAATTGTAAACTCTTCACTTACAAAATAAGTTAGTTGCTTTTATAAGGTAGGATTATTATTTCCATACTACAAATGAGGAAATCATGCAAAGAGGTAATGTTACTTGCTTAAGATCTCATAGATTGTTGGAGCTACTAGTAAAATCTATACAGCCTGCATTCTTCATAAGTGTGCAAAACACCTGCCGTCTGTTGCTGCTAACCCAAGTGGATGTTCTGATAAGCTGTCTACGTGTGGACATAAGGAAGAGCATGAGCCAAACTCTCACCATTTTGGGAAATAGGACTTCAAGTAAGCAAGAATGAAAACAGCAAGAAAATATTATTCATCTTTTGTAATAAGGAGAGAATTTTTTTAACTTAATATGACTCTTTATGTTATATATATATATATATATATATATATATATATATTTGATCCACTAGGGTGGATCTCTTTTTACAAGTTCTGTCCACAAATTTAGTATGTAATGTAATTTGGAGTGAATGCCATAATTTATATGCAAGGATGACATTAGATTATTAGGCAACCAGAAATTTTGGAGAGAATTATTCTTCAAGGAAAATAATCTTCAACATATTTCCATTATCAATAAAAGGGCACATATACCACAAATATAAATTCCTTAGTAAGGTCAATATGACCAGAACCTTAAAATGCATTCTAATATATAATATGTACTATACCTGTATATTAAACAGTAGGTTTAAGATTATAAAACAAAAATAAACAACTTTAATTTTATTAAAGAAGAAAAGTATTTGTATCAGTATCAATTAACATGCATTAAATTTTTACACATTAAGTGAACCTTCATAGTTTGTTTCAAGGGTAAATTAGGATTCTTTTTCTACTCTTAATTTATAAACCCTCCATGATTTTTAAATATGGAGAAGGAGGTATGGTCTGTAGGAAAGTTACTCCCACACAATATAGAAGTCCTATGAATGTGAAGCAGTGTGCTGCATGGAATAAAAGAAAAGGATGGCACATCAGATTGGTCTGGTCCATAATCCTGTTTATTTTATTAAAACTCATTATGACTTTTGAGACTCAGAGTTTTATCATCTGCAGGTGATGGATGAGTTCGTGGAGCACTTAAAGCCATATGTAGCGAGTCCTTATAGATTATGGCGGCTATTTTATTGTTACTGATATCTGAGGCTAGGGATAGTAAAGAAGCAATGTGTAATTTTTCTCATAATGTAATTTGAGAACATAGATATTGAGTTTAGAGCAAACAATTTATTACACATTGTAGTTTGGATCAAAAATCCCAACACCCATAGCAGATTAGACTTGGGCCTTTATGTGCTACCATTATAGGAGCTATGGTGTCATGAATAAGTTTACTATAGCACTGTGAAATAGGATTTTCAGCAAAGATGGGAGTCTTATACATCCTCAGATGTGACTATTGAACACTAAAAATGTGGCTAGTGTCACTTGTGATGTGAAATTTTTTACTTGAATTATTGTTATTAATGTAAACTTAAATATCTTCCTGTGGCTAGTGGTTCTCACATGGGACAATCCAACTTTGAAGAGCTTAGCTATGAGCAGAATAGGCCAGTCATATGAGGGAAAATGGCAGGCAATTTAAAAGTCCACCAACCTCAAACACAATTCTGTGAACTACAACTTCTCTATGTGAACAATCCTCTTAAGTAAAAGTAGAACAATAAAAGGACCTCAGAGACTGGGGCTAAGTCTCAAAATCATAGAGTGTAAGAGGACTGAGATTCCTTAAAATCAAAACTTTCATCAAATATTCAAATGTAAATTGAATCCATAGACAATTAAGTTTTCTGAGGTCACCCAGGAACAGAATTGGTAATAGAGATATCGCTGATTTAATCTTTAATTAACTTAAAAGCAAACAATTTGGGACCTCTTTTTCAGGAATAGCCATCAGAGCTATTGTCATATTACCCTTGATGTCCTCAATGTCATCAAAATGTTTTCCTTTCAATATTTCCTTTGAGTAAAGAAAAAATTCACCAGGGGCCAAATCTGGTGAATAGGGAGGTTGTTCCAATATACTTATTTGTTGACTGGCTAAAGTCTCCCTCACAGGCACTGTTCATTGGTGAGCTCCTTCAGGACCTTTTTCTTTTTTTTTGCAGTTTTTGGCCAGGGTCAGGTTTGAACTCACCACCTCCAGTATATGGGGCTGGGGCCAGTGCCCTACTTCTTTTTGCCACAGATGTTACCCCTTCAGGACCATTTTTGAAAACACCTTTCACATGCAAATTTTTTAAAATAATTTTTTCCTTTTTTTATTTTTTTTTCTTTATTTCCTTTTTTTTTTTTTTTTTTTTTTTTTTGAGACAGAGTCTCACTTTGTCACCCTTGGTACAGTGCCATGGCTTCATCGCTCACAGCAAATTCAAACTCTTGGGCTCAGGCAAACCTTTTGCCTCAGCCTCCAAAGCATCTAGGACTATAGGTGCCCGCCACAAGGCCCACTGATTTTATAGAGGTGGGGTCTTGCTTTTGCTCAGGCTGGTCTTGAACTCCTGAGCTCAGTTAATCTACCCACCACAGCCTCACAGATTGCCAGGATACGGGTGAGCCACTGCACCAGGCCTAACTGTTTATCTATTGATGTTTACTTGGTCTGCTATGCTTCCTACAGTCAGTTAACAATTCTACAAATGTTTGCAATGTTTTCACCAGTTCTGTTCATTACTGGCTGACCAAATCTCCCTTCATCTGTGATGCTTTTTCTCCCCTCAGAAAAACATTCAATCCATTTGTACACCACTGTTTCTTTCATGGCATTATCTTCACATACTTGCACTAAAATGTCCCAGATTTCACTTCCACTATTGTCAACTTTAGCAAGAAATTTAATGTTTATTTGTTGCTCTAATTCAGGCTCCGACATTCTCATGACAACACACAAAACCACACAGAGGCAATAATGAACTTCACTCAGCACATAGACCCAAGCACAGCTGTGAGACACTGATGTACAAGATCTTGAAACCTTACTGAGTTGTTTGTATACTGCTGCCAATGTAAGTACAGGGTGGCAAGTTCACAAACTTAATTGTCGGACTTCATATTTCTGTTTTGTTTGTAAGAATGTCCAGTAGTGATATGATGGGCTGAACTTGACATTTATTCACTTGATGGATTTGTTTGTTGTCACTGACAATCTGAGCTCGATGGCAGTTACTAAAAGCTATCAAATGATGAACTTTAATCACAATATGAATTTCTTGTTCTACTTCACAACTTAATTCTTCACATTTCTTCCATGTCTCTGAGAATGCTATTTACTGCTTTTCCCATTCTCTACCAAAAAAATAAATTAAATAAAATAAAAAATCTGGGCAGTGCTTGTGGCTCAAAGGAGTAGCATGCTGGCCCCATATACTAGAGGTGGTGGGTTCAAACCCAGCCCCAGCCAAAAACTTGAAATAAAATAAAATAATCCTACTTATCATTTGCCAGGGTTTTACTCTACTGCTTTAATTCATCGCTTTTACTAACCCCTTATTGCTTCTAACCTTATTGTTGGTATCATGCAATTCTTCATTTAATCCATTTCATCTGGTTTCATGTATGCTAATCTGCTATTCCAAATAATTGAAATTTTTCTTATAATATTATTTTTGTTTTTGTTCTACATATCTCAGCACAAAACATAGAGTCATAGGTCCTAAGTAATTGACTGAAATATTTGAAGAGTGAGAATATAATGAAAGACCCAGACAACTTTTTATTTCCTCTAACTGAATTTTCATTTACTTGGGCCTACCAACATTCAACTTCTTTTTTTCCTCTAATAAAATCACAGCAGTGTAGATTAATGTAATCATGGGGTACAATGTGCTGGTTTTATATACAATTTGAAAAATTTTCATCGAACTATTTAACATGGCCTTCACAGCATTTTCTTAGTTATTGTGTTAAGACATTTATATTCTACACTTCATAAATTCACATGTACCCTTGTAAGATGCACCGTAGGTGTGGTCCCACTGATTACCCTCCCTCCATCCATCCTCCCTGGCTCCCTTCCTCTCCCTCTCCCCTCTACCCTTTTTCTTGGGCTATAATTGGGTTATAGCTTTCATATGAAAGTAATAAGTTGGTTTCACAGCAGGCCTGAATACACTGTATACTTTTTCTTCCATTCTTGAGATACTTTGCTAAGAAGAATATGTTCCAACTCCATCTATGTAAACATGAAAGAGATAAAGACTCCATCTTTATTTAAGGCTGCATAATATTCCATGGTGTAATATCTCACAGATACTTAGTAAGTCCAGCTCTCTGCCCCCCTCCTCTTCTATTGCCACACTATTTGAGAACAAGACAAAATTGCTAACTGCTCACTGAACTTAATGCTGCCCTTAAGGCTGGTTGGCAGTCATATATCCCTTGATAATGTATTCTACTTGGATGTCTAATAGGCTTCATATATCCCCCAATAAGTTTCTAGTCTTAATTTTTTTAAACTGCTGTCTCAAAATTAATAGTAATGTCATTGTATCTGTTGGCTAGAAACAGGCATGACTTAGCAACATTCACTTTTATGTAGGTGCTACCTAGCAAACATTCATGTGGATTGACGCTCAGTTTGAGTTAGGATTAGATGGTTCATCCTACTGCTCTCAGCTGATGTCATTCATGCATCTGAGGTCAGCTACCAATCAGAAAGGCTGGTTCTGTTCTGAAGGATTGTTTGGTTGTTACCAAGAACCCTGAAGGTGATTAGACTCCATGTTTCCTGTTATCTGGGCATGTGTCTGGGCTTTTTTACATGGAGGCTCAGGGTTCCATATGACCAAAAGCAAGCCCCAGTATGCAATCACATTTACATCTTATATATTACTATTAATTTGGTTAAGCAAATCACATGACCAACCACAGATTCAAGATAGGATTATTTAAAAGAACATTCTTCTCATATTCAAAATATATATTGAAAAAGCAGATGAGACTAGGTTGAGTACATGGCTGCCATTAATCCACCTCATCAATCTTTCACTTACTCAGGCAAACTCTTGGGATAATCCTTGATGCCTCTTTAATGCACATGCCATATCATATTTAGATGGAAATATTGTGGGGTTTACCTTTATTAAAATATATCCAGAAGCCAGTGGTTTCTTATCACCACCACTGACTCCCGCCAGTAATTGTCATCTCTCACCTAATTTGTCACGTTGCACTCAGAAGTAGTCTTCCGTCTCCATCTCAACTCCATGTCAGTCTATTTCCAATGTTGCCACCAGGATGATCTTTGAAAATGTAAATCATGTCACTTCTCCTAGTGCTCTGAGATTTCCCAATTTAGTTACAGAAAAGCTGAATATATTTATTAAAAGGTCCAAACTTTCTCAAAATTCTGGATCACTGATATCTTTTGTATCTTATCTCTTACCATGTCCCTTCTTTCAGCCTCAGCTCTAGCTACTGAAGATGTTAAAAATATACTACTCATTAAAGGCCACTGAAAAACAGCAAGTGCAAAAAGGTCACTCCGACCTTCCTACTGTTTCTTAAAAGCAACAGGTATAATTCCTGTGTGAAAGATGCAACATCCTTAGCCTCAAAGATAAGACGTCAAGATGGAAAAAATTCTGTACAGACCTTGTTAAAATAACTCTTACCTTTTGAGCCTCATCATATAATTTAGTGGCTTCATTACAACTTACTATTTTGTGTGTGTGTGTCCGATTCTATACATAAGTAAGTAAATGACTCTACCTGCCTTTTTGGGTCTTCATTTCCTTGTGAGGGCTTTCACGACACATAAAACTTGCAGTAAATGCATTTGTATGGGTTTCTCTTATTAATCTACCTTGTGTTGATTTCATTTTCAGTACCAGCTGACCCCTAAGGGGATGGAGGTGGAGTTTTCCCACCACTGCACTCCAATAGTCTCCTGTTATTCCTCAAACTCATTTGCCACATTCTCATTTGGAGACTTTTCATCTGATATTCCTTCTCATTCTAACCCCCTTCCAGTCAGATCTCCACCCTGTTCTTTCTCATTCCTCATGTATTTCTATCATTTCCCCATTATCCTATTTACGACTCACTATTTGTTCTTACAGAAAGTATCACCATCTTACCGCAGTACTCTTAACTTATTTTGATTATTGTCTCCCTCTTATCATTAGAATATGAGTTCTGAGTAGTTGGATTTCAGGGTCAAATGGGAGGTCTAATTTGAGCTCTTTGAGGATTCTCCACACTTCTTTCCAAAGACGTTATATTAATTTGCAGTCCCACCATCAATGTGAAGGTGTTCCTCTCTCTCTCTCCACATCTGTGCCAGCATCTGCAGCTTTGGAATATTGTGATGTGGGCTCATCTTACTGGGGTTAGGCAATACCTCAGGGTGGTTTTGAGTTACATTTCTCTAATGATTATAGACAATGAACATTATTTCATGTTTGTCAGCTATTCATCTACCTTTATCAGAGAAGGTTCTATTCATGTGTCTTGCCCAGTGATAGATGGGGTAGTTTGCTTTTTTTTTTTTTTGTGGTTGTTGATTAATTTGAGTGTTCTGTAGATCCTAGTTATCAAGCCATTGTCAGATTTGTAATATATAAAAATCTTCCCCCATTCTGAAGGCTGTCTATTTGTATTGGTTGTTGTGTCCTTAGCTGTGCAGAAGCTTTGCGGTTTATGGTGTAGGGGTGTTTGGCACACCTTTTGAGTGCGGGATAGCCCCACAAAGACTCTACCTAACAAAATCAAAATCAAATATTTTGAGCTGGTTGTTTGTACCCTCATATTAACCTGAATAAAAAAGGGATGATGTATGTGAATAAGCAGTTACTAAAATTAAAATGAATAATAAATGCAAAACAAGAATATGAGTTCTATGATTCAAGGGGTGATTGGCTGCCATTATGTTATTCCAAGCATATAATGTATTTTGTGTACAAACTAGGCAATTAGTAATGATTGTTAGAATAATTGTGAAATGAATGAGTATCTAGTAAGTGACAGAACCTGTCTTTGGGGGCTTCCCACTTAGATTACCCTCTTCTGCTGCATGCTAGATGTTTTGTTCCCCTCTTTTGCTTATCATGCTTATCAGTCTTTCTCCCTATCAATAAAGTCTGTCCTGTCACTTAAAAATGAAGGAAGAAAGAGGGAGGGAGGGAGAAAGAAACAAAGAAAGAAAGAGAGAAAGAAAGAGAGAAAGAAAGAAAGAAAGAAAGAAAGAAAGAAAGAAAGAAAGAAAGAAAGAAAGAAAGAAAGAAAGAAAGAAAGAAAGA
>CAUYQV010111285.1:0-14434 GCA_963574575.1 Galagoides demidoff
AATGGCCAGGTGTTGTGGCAGGCGCCTGTGGTCCCAGCTGCTTGGGAGGCGGAGGCAGGAGACTCGCTTGAGCCCAGGAGTTGGAGGTTGCTATGAGCTGTGACGCCATGGCACTCTACCCAGGGGGATAGCTTGAGGCTCTGTCTCAAAAAAAAAAAAAAGTTAGTTTCTGGGAGGTGCCTGTGGTTCAAAAGGGTAGAGCACCGGCCCTGTATGCTGGAGGTGGTGGGTTCAAATCCAGCCCCAGCCAAAAGAAACAAAAGTTAGTTTCCTTAAATGAAAAATGGAGCTAAGAGTACTTAGGATGGAAGGGTTATGAGAACTGGATGTTACATGGCATATAAAGCCCAGGGGCAGATATAGGGGGAGACCACAAGAAAATGAAATAAAAGGAGAACGAAGAGAGAAAAGGAAAAAGCATTCTGTCTTTTTTTTTTTTTTCTCGTGACAGACTTTCACTCTGTCATCCCAGCTACAATGCAGTGGCGTCATCACAGTCACGGCAACCTCAAACTCCCGGCCTCAACCTCCCAAAGTGCTGGGATTACAAGCATGATCCAGTGCACCCTGCCACAGGGAAAAGTATTCCTGAGAGTTCCTTTGTTGTGAGTTAGGTTTGGTGAGCACTTCAGAGTGTCCATCACAGCCTGATGCCTTTGACCTATCAGCCAGCAGCAACCCAACTTAAGAGTCAATGTACTTGATCAAACTAATCACAGGGAAGATTGCACATACAAGTTGCTGGACAAACTTGTTTTCTAAAAGAACAGATGCTGAAGCAAGGATCCGAGGTGCCAAGAACGGAAATCACAGGACAGTGCTTTGCCAAGAAATAAGTGAAGGAGGCCGGGCACTGTGGCTCCCACCTATAATCCCAGCACTCTGGGAGCTGAGGCAGGTGGATTGCATGAGCTCAGGAGTTTGAGACCAGCCTGAGCAAGGGCAAGACCCCATCGCTGCTAAAAATAATAGGGTGTGGTGGTGGGTGCTTATAGTCCCACCTATTCAGGAGACTGAGGCAAGAGGATCATTTGAGCCCAAGAGTTTGAGGCCGTTGGGAGCTATGATGATGCCATGGTGCTCTAGCCTGGGGCAACAGTGTTCTGTCTCAAAAAAAAAAAAAAAATAGGAAGAAATGATTGGATCAGAAGTGAATGCCACTGGTTCTTTGGTGTTAAAAGTCAACTCCGAATTGCAAAGCCAGAAAACATCTTTGCAACATATAGGACAGACACTTAATATCCACAGTATATAAAGAGAGCTTACAGATGTAAAATCGTTAAAATAATAGGCAGCCCCTGGAAGAAGAGCTGGAAAAGGCTAGTCTATGTGTGGAATGGCATTAAGCTCAGTGAAGAGGCTGCCGCATTGCACGGCTCCAGGGGGTGTGGTTTTCGCATCCTGGTATGTCTGGGTGACCCTCTGAGAATTGTACAGTTGGCAGCCTGCCTGACCATACTGGGCATCCCTGCTTAGCAAAGAGCCTCAACAATGATAATTAAAACAATGAGGATATTGTAATACATGTTGTCATCCCTCAATATGAATGGGGGGTTGGTTCCAGGACCTTTCATGGGTACCAGAATCCAAGGTGCTGATGTAAAATGGTGTAGTGTTGGCATGTGACCACAAGTGCTCCTGTACCCTTTAAATCTGTGGTCTCCAATCCTGGGCGGAAGACTGATACCCATCCATGGCCGTTAGGAGTGGAGCTGCACAGCAGAAGGTGAGCGGAGGGCAAACAAGTGGAGCGTCATCTGTATTTACAGCCCGTCCCCCTCGCAGGCATCACTGTGGAACTCCACCTCCTGCCACTTTGGCAGTGGCATTAGATCCCCATAGGAGCCCAAATCCTACTGTAAACCGCCCATGTGAGGGATCGGGGCTGCACGCTCCTTACAAGAATCTAACGCCTGATGATCCCAGATGGAAATGAGATGGGTTCGAATCATCCTGAAAGCCCACCCCAGTTTGTGAAAAAACTGTCTTCTGCGAAACCAGCTCCTGGTGCCAGAAAGACTGGGGGGATGCTGCCTAAGTCATCTCTGACACTTGTAATATCTCATACAACGTAAATGCTTGTGTGAATAGTTGTTATGACTGTATTATTAAGGGAATAATGACCCAAAAAAGTCTGTACGTGTTCAGGACAGATGCAATATGTTTTTTCAAATATTTTCAATCAGAAATTGGTTGAATCCACGGATGCAGAATCTGGAGGTATGGAGGGGTAACTGTTGATGTGGGTTCTTTTCAGTTTGAGGCTATTGTTTCAGCGCCTGTGGTTCAAGTGGTTAAGGCACCAGCCACATACACCTAAGGTGACAGGTTCAAATCCAGCCCAGGCCTGCCAAACAACAATGACTGGTGCAAACAAAAAATAGCTGGGCATTGCGGCGGGCATCTGTGGTCCCAGCTACTTGGGAGGCGGAGGCAGGAGACTTGCTTGAGCCCAGGAGTTGGAGGTTGCTGTGAGCTGTGATGCATGGCACTCTACCCAGGGGGATAGCTTGAGGCTCTGTCTCAAAAAAAAAAAAGTTTGAGGCTTTTACGACTGAAACCACTATAAATATTTGTGTCTAAGTCTCTCTGTACGGACATATATTTCCTTTTCTCTTGGATAAATACCTATGAATGGAATGACTAGATCACAGGATGGTTATGTGTTGACCTTTTTAAGAAACTATCAGACTACATTTTAAAGTATTTTACCATTTTGCATTCTTGCCCGTGGTGTATGAAAGTGACAGTTCCCATACACTCTTGCCCACCCTCCGTAGGATCAGTATTTTAATTTTCCCAGATAATTATAAATAATAAAGTAATACAACAATGAGAATAATACCTCTAACTATAAAGTTTGCAAAAGAATGCTTATTGTTGTTTTCATTGTTAATACCCAGTGTTGCCAAGGTACAGATTATATAGTGATAGAAACATAAATTAATATAATTTGCTGGGGCCAACTTAGCAGTGTTAGCAAATGTTTTGGGACCTTTGATTTTATTTTATAGAGCAATTTTCCTCTGGAAATTTAACCTTAAAAAATGAGAATGGGCTCGGCGCCTGTGGCTCAATCGGCTAAGGCACCAGCCACGTACACCTAAGGTGGCGGGTTCAAATCCCCAGCCTGGGCCCGCCAAACAACAATGACGGCTGCAACCAAAAAATGGCCGGGCATTGTGGTGGGCGCCTGTGGTCCCAGCTACTTCGGAGGCTGAGGCAGGAGACTCGCTTGAGCCCAGGAGTTGGAGGTTGCTATGAGCTGTGATGCCATGGCACTCTACCCAGGGGGATAGCTTGAAGCTCTGTGTCAAAAAAAAAAAAATGAGAATGCATTGGGCTGGGTGCCGTGGCTCACACGTATAATCCCATCATTATGGGAGGCTGAGGGAGGTAGATTGTTTGAGCTCATGAGTTCAAGATCAGCCTGAGCAAGAGCAAGACCCTATCTCTAAAAAAAAAAAAAAAAAACAGGAAAAGGAAAAATAGCCGGGTGTTGTGGTGGGCACCTGTAGTCCCAGCTACTCGGGAGGCTGAGGCAAGTGAATCACTTGAGCCCAAGTGTTAGAGGTTGCTGAGAGCTATGACACCACAGCACTCTACCCAGGGTGACAAAGTGAAACTCTGTCTCAAAAAGAAACAACAAAAAAAGATGAGAATGCATGCAAACATTTCTACAGAATGCTGTTCAGCTCATTGATATCATAGGATAAACATGAAACCATAGAAATATGATCAGTAGAGAATCGGAATGGTACGTCCACCCCACTGGAATGGTGTGGGCGTGGTTAAAATTTTTTTTGCCCAAGAGTATTTATGCTTCTCGGGAAGTTTCTCATGACATCCCAAATGAAGATAGATTTTCCTAACACTAGGTACAGTGTGACATCTGCGAGGCTGGTATACCCCCAGGTAAATGTACGCCAAGGGGACAGCCTGAATCCCAGCTCTGACGTGTGACTCATAAGCCCTGTGACATTAGCTTTTGTGGCTGTGAAATGGTCAGAATGGGATTGCTTTCTGCCAAAATCCTGTGTGATGGAGGAAAAGAACACGGGGCTTGACACTTACGCAGACTAAGTGCTCAGCCTTGGCCTTTTTTTAAATGATGATTTTACACCCACCACTCTACATGTTGGCCTTGATTGGTGATGACCAGAGGTCAGGAAGGGGCGAGGGGCAGGGAGGTTGGAGGGAGCTGATGAATGGGCACCACCATATGGTTGATAGAAAAAATAAAACCTGCGGTCACATCAGTAGGATGAGTATAGACCACACCCTTCTAACTATTTTGAAATAGAGGAGAGGAGTTCAAATGTTTCCAGCATAGAGAAAAGACAAATATTTAAGGTGATGAAGGCAACAGATATGCCCAGGACACTGATTTATCTTTACAAATTATATGAATGTATTAAATTATCATATGTATCCCCAAACCATAAATCTCTTGTGCATCAGCTAAAGAAAATATGGGGCTTATTTTCACTGTTAGTATTGATCTACGTTTCTTTTCTTTTTTCTTTTTTTTTTGTAATTGAGACAGAGTCTCACTTTGTCATCCTCAGTAGAGTGATGTGGTGTCATAGCTCACAGCAACCTCCAACTCTTGGGCTTAAGTGATTCTCTTGCCTTTTTTTTGGTGGTGGTGGCAGTGGTTGTTTAGCAGGCCCCGGGCCAGATTTGAGCCTACAGCCCCGGGGAATATGGCCAGCGCCCAAACTGCTGAGCTACGGGCCCTGAGTCAAAATTCACATTATTTTTGTAATGAATAATCCTGTACTATAGACCAGAGGTAGAATTATACCACGCGTTTTTCCTCTGGGATTTTTTTCTTTTCACATGTTTTTCCATTAAACTCAGATTATATTTGTAAAAATTGTTTTAAAAACCTCAAAGTTTTAAAAGTGGCTCAGCTTCCATAGCTCAGTGGGCAGGGCACCATTCACATGCATCAAGGTTGGCGGGTTTGAGCCCAGCCCAGGCCTGGTAAACAGCAATGACAATTACAACAAGAAATTTGCCAGACGTTGTGGCAGACACCTGTAGTCCCAGCTACTTGGGAGGCTGAGGCAAGAGAATCGCGTAAGCCCAAGAGTTGGAGTTTGCTGTGAGCTGTGAAGCCACAGCACTCTACTGAGGGTGACCTAATGAGACTCTGTCTCAAAAAAAAAAACCTTAAAGTTAAATGTAGAATTATCACATGGTCCTGGATATATGCCTAAAAGAATTAAAAGCTGAGACTCAAACAGGTGTGTGTATACCAGTGTTGACGGCATTATTCACAACAGCCAAATGTGAAACAACCCAAGTGTTCATCAGCAGAACAGACAAACACAATGTGGCACGTGTTTACACATACGGTGGAATATTGTTCAACATAAAAATGGAAAGAATTCTGATGTGTGCTGCAACGTGGGTTAACCTTGAGGACGTGGTGCCCAAATGAAACACGTGCAATAATATTGGAATCTGGGGGCTCGGCACCCCTAGCACAGTGTTTACAGTGCCAACCACATACACCAGAGCTGGTGGGTTCGAGCCTGGCCCCAGGGCCAGCTAAACAACAACGATAATTGCAATAAAAAATAGCTGGGGGCTCCGTGCCTATGGCTCAATCGGCTAAGGCGCCAGCCACGTACACCTAAGGTGGCGGGTTCAAATCCCCAGCCCGGGCCCGCCAAACAACAATGATGGCTGCAACCAAAAAATGGCCGGGTGGTGTGGTGGGCGCCTGTGGTCCCAGCTACTTGGGAGGCAGAGGCAGGAGACTTACTTGAGCCCAGAAGTTGGAGGTTGCTATGAGCTGTGATGCCATGGCACTCTACCCAGGGGGATAGCTTGAGGCTCTGTCTCAAAAAAAAAGCGGGGCATTGTGGCAGGCGCCTGTAGTCCCGGCTACTCAGCAGGCTGAGGCAAGAGAATTGCGTAAGCCAAAGAATCTGAGGTTGCTGTGAACTGTGATGGCACAGCACTCTACCCAGGGCAACATAGTGAGACTCTGTCTTAAAAAAAAAAAAAAATTTAGACTTTTTGGTCAATATTTCAAAATGAGAAATTGTCATGTACAAAGCTAGTTTTCAGGGTTTTCTTGAAAAATTAGGAAGTTGGACCCACCTGGGAGTCCATGAAAACAAAAAGCCCCTTTTTTATGTTATGTTAGCCTAATTCAGAGAATGCATTGCCAAGGGGTACAGGCCCTACATCGGTCTCAGTTCCTCCAGTCTTCCTGTCTGAGGGTAGATGCTGGGCCTTACACCACCCATCCCAGTTCCTGATGCAAAGAATAAATGTTTGTTAAGAAAATGAATGCTTGCAAAGCACAGTTAGTTTAAACTGCATCATTACATGAAGCTAAGTCAGCTTAAGGATAGAGGGCGGTATTTCGTTGACAAAGGAGTCAGCAGGGTAGACTATCTACAGAGTAGGTGGGAACATGAATTGGTTGTCTTTGAAGGACCTTTTGTAACACCTAACACCACTTTAAGGCCTTTCACTCTTTGACCTCATTATTTTACCCAGAGGAATGATCAGACACACTACCTATGGACGCTTGCCCGCAGAGCCGCGTGAACAAGAATAATTACAGCAATGTTGTTTGCAGAAGCTGGAAATAATCTAAATGTCTATCAATAGGGTGCTGAGTAAATAAATGATCTACCTCTGCAGGAGAATACAGCATTTTTCAGTTTAAGAGGATCTATTTATGCGGAACAACCCCTATGATTAGGTAAAAAAAAAAAAAAAAAAAGAAGTAGAAAAATGTGCAGATGTGCAGGGTAGGCTGGGCACGATGACTCATGCCTGTAATCCTAGCACTCTGGGAGACTGTGGCAGGTGGGTTCCCTGAGCTCAGGAGTTTGAGATCAGCCTGACCAAGATCGAGACCCCCATCTCTACTAAAAATGGAAAAACTAGGGCGGCGCCTGTGGCTCAAAGGAGTAGAGTGCCAGCCCCGTTTGCTGGAGGTGGCGGGTTCAAACCAGCCCCGGCCAAAAACTGCAAAAAAAAAAAAAAAAAAAAAAAGGAAAAACTAGCTGGGTGTTGTGGGGCACCTGTAGTCCCAGTTATTCCTGGGGCTGAGGCAAGGGGATCATTTGAGCCCAAGAATTTGAGTTTGCTGTGAACTCTGATGACACCACCCACTCTACCCAGGATGACAGAGTGAAACTCTGTCTCAAAAACTAAAAATATTAGTAAATGAAATAAAAATGTGTGGAGTAGCTACCATTTGTGCATAACAGGAGCATGTCTGGGCCTGCATGCTTGCTGATACATGCACACAACAAGGTTTCTCAACCTCAGCGTGGCTGATGTTTTGCACCAGATAACCCTTGGCTATGGGCCGCTGTCCCGTGTGCAACCTCTGGCCTTTACCTTCCAGGTACATAGCGTCCCCCTTGGCTGTGACAACAAAAATGTCCCTAGAGCCGAAATCACCCTCAGTTGAGAACCACCGGTGCAGAGTGTCTCTGTAAGAATAGGCTAGATAACATGGTTGTCTCTGAAGATTAAAACTGGAAGATGCTGGGCAAACTGAGAGAGGGAAGCTGTTTTCACCTGTTTGAACTTTTAACTTTTAAAACATGAATATTATAAAACAGTTTCATCTTGTGTTTCTCTGGTATTCAGCTGATGCCTCTAGACAGATACCATTCAAGAAAATAACAAAAAAAATGCTAACGTGAAGAAGGAATTCTCTTGTTGTTTTTTGGTCTATTTTAATAACTGAATAAACTATAAATTACATGATCGCATCCATTTTGCCCCAGGTGTCCGGGGTGGGGGAAACTAATTCAAGAAGAGGAAAAAGGGGCAGGTGCGATGGCTGATGCCTGTAATCTTAGCTCAGGCAGGTGGATTGCCTGAGCTCAGGAGTTCCAGACCAGCCTGAGCTGGAGCAAGACCCTGTCTCTAAAAAAATAGCCACATGTTATGGTAGGCACCTGTAATGGCAGCTACTTGGGAGGCTGAGGCAAGAGGACCACTTGAGCCCAAGAGTTTGAGGTTGCTGTGAGCTATGATACTACAGCACTCTACCAAGGGCAACAAAGTGAGACTCTGTCTCAAAAAAAAAAAGAAAGGAAGGAAGGAAAAAGTCCTAAGATCATCCCATGCATTGGTGACCAAACCAAACCACAACCAGCCCCTAGGTTACCCGAGCCTTAGTCTTTGTGGCAACTTGCACATCTAGGTCTCCTGCTGTAGAAAACTAACTGCCCCAAGAGCTAGAAACTCCAGAAGGCAATGCCTGGCAGTGACCCTGAGGCAGAACTGGAGCTGTTTCCCGGCCAGCAGATGTCCATCTTTGCCCCGGGACATTTTTGAAGTTGTGTAATGGTGGCTCCACTCATCCAGAGACCTGACAGGTGTCTAGATATAGCTGGAGACTTTGCATCTAATCTCAACCTTTTGTTCACAATATGTTGTACTTTTTACCTGTGGGATTAATCTTCTTATAAATTACCTCTGACTATAAATAGTATTTGCATGGTGCTGTGGGAGGTGCCTCCAACTACAACCAGATGGTTACAGAAACCCCACCAGGAAACGTCACAGATGAGGAAATAGCTTCAGAGAGGAGCATGAACTTACCCCCATCACAGTTTTGGGGGAAGTGAGGTTTGGAAACCAAGATTGAACGAAACTTTGTGCTTTAAGAGCCGTCGTGGTAATCTCACCAGTCGCCTGAAAGAATCCCATTAGAAGTAAAAATAACTTTCCAATTAAGAAGTTAATTAAATTCTTAATTAAGACACATAATTAGTGAATGAGATGAGACAGTAAAGTGTGTAGCATGATGCCAGGCACATAATCGATGCTCACTCTTAGCCATGATGAGGCAGGTATCTTCAAATACAAAACAGAAAAATAGAGGACGTGGATAGTATTAAAGAGGTCTTAATTTGGTAGTCTAGGGGTGAGATGTGACACATCTGCTTACACTATTTATCTGCACGAAGAATTTTGGGGTTGTTTTTTTTGAGACAGAGTCTCACTCTGTCACTTGGGTACAGGGCCATGACATCATACCTCACAGCAACTTCAAAGCAACTCCTGGGTTCAAGCAATCCTCTTGCCTCTAGCCTTTTGAGTAACTGGGACTACAGGTGACCTTTATGACATCTTGGCTAGTTTTTATTTATTTATTTTTGAGACTGAATCTCACTCAGTTGTCCTGGGGAGAGTGCCATGGTATCTATCATAGCTCACAGCAACCTCAAACTCTTGGGCTCAAGCCATCCTCTTGCTTCCAGACTCCTGAGCAGCTGGGACTATAGGCATCTGCCACAATGCCCAGATATTTTTAGAGACAAGGTCTCGCTCTGGCTCAGGCTGGTCTCAAATCTGTGAGCTCAGGCAATCCACCAGCCGTGGCCTCCCAAGTGCTAGGATTACAGGTATGAGTCACCACGCCTGGCTATATGGCATTATTATTGATGTATGTTTTAGCATCATTTTGTTTTGAAAATTCTTACTCCATTTTTGTAATAAACCACCGTGGCATGGAAAAAAAAAACTTTTTTCATGTGTCAGTGAATGTATCAAATGGAGAGATTGTCCAGAATGATTTGGGTGGGCCCACTGTAATCACAGGCTCCTTATGACTGAAAGAGGACAGACAGCAAGACACGGTGGCTCATACCTATAATCCTAGCCCTCTAGGAGGCTGAGGGGGTGGACTGCATGAGCTCAGGAGTTCGAGACCAGCCTGAGCAAGAGTGAGACCCAGTCTCTACTAAAAATAACTGGGTGTTGTGGTGGTCACCTATAGTCCCAGCTACTCAGGAGGCTGAGGCAAGAAGATCCCTTGAGCCCAAGAGTTTGAGGTTGCTGTGAGCTATGATGCCATGGCACTCTACCCAGGGTGGCAGAGTAAGACTTAGAGATAGAGAGAGTGGCCGGAGAGTCAGCGTGAGAGGAGATCTGACGGTGGGAACAGCAGCTGAAGGGATGCACTTTAAGGATAAGGGAGGAGCTAGGAGTCAAAGACTGCACGTAGCTTCTAGGAGCTAAAAAAGGCAAAGTAGTAGGTTCTCCCCTAGAGCTTCCAACAGGAACCAGCCCACATCTTGATCTTAGCCCAGGGTCTATGGCCACACCACCCTGAACGCGCCCAATCTCATCTAATCCTAGCCCAGGGAGACTCATTTTAGACTTCTGACTCTCCAGAACTATAAAATAATCAATGTGAGGTTTTTTTTGTTGGGGTTTTTTTGAGATGGAGCCTCACTTTGTCACCATTGGTAGAGTGCTATGATATCACAGCTCACAGCAACCTCCAACTCTTGGGCTTAAGTGATCCTCTTGCCTCAGCCTACCGAGTAGCTGGGACTACAGGTGCCCGCCACAACGCCCAGCTGTTTTTAGAGACAGGGGTCTTGCTCTGGCTCAGGCTGGTCTTGAACTCGTGAGCTTAGGCAATGTACCAGCCTCGGCCTCCCAGAGTGCTGTGATTACAGGTGTGAGCCCCAGCGCCTGGCCGAGGAATGTGCTTTAAGTCCCTGTGTTTCTGGCATTCTCCTGCAGCAGCAATAGGGCACTAACACCTTGGGATATTTCATCTGCACCCCCATTCTGTGAGCATGCTTTGTTCTTCTCATTTGGCAAAAGAAATAGGCCCAGGAAGGGTCAAGGACATTGGAACGTTGCTGAAGGTCCCAGTGAGTGGTAGAGTTTGGAATTAATCCCAAGTGTGTCTGAAGCCCAAGCTCTTTATTTGAGGGGAGGAGGAGTTTCCAGTTATCTCGGGTCATTCCGGCTTCTACCTTGAATGCTCCCAGGAGCAGAAATATTCTTATTTCCTGAAGCCAAATTTTGCCAAAAAGCAATAAAGAAATCGAGGCTGCATCTTCTACATGGCAGATGTTCAGAGCTTTCCCAAAGATTTCTTCCCTTGTGGTCATCTCTTTTCCTGGGAAATGTCCCTAAATCCTCCCGTTATTCCTCATTATAACATAGTTCCCAGATGACTCATCGACCTGCCTCTTCCCCCACCTCTCTCTCAGCCTACCAAAATTTGGCAGCATCCTCGTTAAAAATTGCGATTTGTCTGCATAGCTTAGCTTCATCCTCCCGATGGTGAGCTGTCCAGCGAGTTCACATTCTTTTTCTTGCTTTATCCTCCTTGGAGCAGGGTGTATCCTGACTCCATTAATGCGGCCTAAGATCATTTGCTTGTTGGCAGCTATCTACCTCTGGCTCAGATTGAACTTGTGGCCAACGAGAAAGCCTAGAACTACTTCCCAGGAACTGCTGTCTGGCCAAGTCTCCCCATTCCCAGACGTAAGTAAGTGATGCCAGAATCCACATCAATCCCTAGTAAATGGCCTCTTATTTATTTTCAATCCTTCCTTTGAAGCTATGGAGACCATTGTGAATCTTGATCCTATCCTATCAATATTTTATCTCCTAGAAATTTCATCTGAATACCTTAATTCTTCAGTCCTGAATTAAAATGATATCCAGAATAGATCAAAGATGGTGTCCCAGCACACAACGCCGGAGATCTCCGTGGTCGCCACGACTCTATGTTCATTAACATCAAATATCCTGGAAATGTGCTCCCAGTATTTTATGGATCTTTTATTCCTGGAACAGGAAAGGTGGCTGCCCAGATTCCTCAAATATTTTTCATGTTTAATTTTTAGAAAGACAGAAAAGATCCAGTAAGATTATAACCACAGGCATCAAGAATATGGAAGACCTGTGGAAATCTTCTTTAATTTAGATGAATCATAATAGCTACCACTGAGTAAGCAGTGACTAGAATTACTAAATTTACTTCTCACATCAACCCAGAGGTATTTATATTCCTCTTTTATAGGTGTGTAACCAAGGTTACTCAGAAGTACTTGGTAGAACTGGGATTTGAATGCAAACTGTTGATTCACGGCCTAGATAATGAATCCCCCCACCAGGGGTGGGCAATTTCTTCTTTAAAGGGCCATACAGTAAATATTTAAGTCATTGGGGGCCATATGGTCTCTGCCCTTGGAGAGTAAAAGCAATCATAGACAATACATAAATGTGTGTGGCTGTATAAACAAAACTTTATTTACAAAAACAAGCAACAACAGAGATCTGGCCCATGGAATGTATTATGGTTTTCCAACTCAATCTACGTGGCAAAATCCTCCTCAAATGTGCCAATCAGACATGACCTTCAAATCACATGACTAGGCAGCATGGCCAGGTGCAGCAGCTCACACCTGTAATCCTAGCACTCTGGGAGGTCCAAGCAGGTGGATCACCTGAGCTCAGGCGTTGAGAGCAGGCTGAGCAAGAGCAGGACCCTGTCTCTACTAAAAATAGAAAAACCAGCCTGGCATTGTGGTGGGTACCTGTAGTCCCATCTACTCAGGAGGCTGAGGCAGGAGGATCACTTGAGCCCAGGAGTTGGAGGTTTGCTATGAGCTATGATGTCATAGCACTCTACCCAGGACAATAGTGAGATTCTGTCTAAAAAAAAAAAAAAATAGACTAGGCAGTGAGCTGTGTTTGGCCAATAGGCTGACCTCTGCCCTATACCAGCATGCCTCCTGATTTGGCGGGTTAATTTATCCCACTGAAGTACCTGAGTGACCAGCCAAATGGAAATCAGATCCAGGACCCAGCAAGACTGACACTTCTCAAAACACATAAAGAGCCATTTATACACTAGGTAATGCAGAGGCGGACCCTTGTGAGGCTGTCCGTTTTGCCACCTTTTCCCCAAAATCCCCAAAATAAACTTCTAACAGTCCAACATACACAACTCCACGCTCCGGGTCGTGGCATGTGCTCTCAGCATGAAGAGTTTCCAAGCTGCCGTTCACTTTGTGTCTTGGCGAATTGTATTTCCAACGTGCTACAAGTCTTTGTTCTTGATCTGCTGGGGGAAAGGGGAAGAGGGGTGTTCTCCTATATGTTATTAGAATGCGAGCCTTCACGGAAATGATCCAGGAAGCAGAATGAAGGTCCATTCACCCGTGATGCAGGGAGCCTTAGCTCACCCAGCAGCCAGGGAAGAAGTCACCCACGTTTTAAGGAGCAGGTGGAAGATATCAGGACCAAGGCTCTGTTGTGAGCTTGAGCAACCTGGACAGAACAGAACAGGCATTCAAGGTTTTGTTTTGTTTGAGACAGAGTCTCACTATGTCACCCTCAGTAGGGTGCAGTGGCATCACAGCTCACAGCAACCTCAAACTCTTGGGCTTAAGTGATTCTCTTGCCTCAGCCTCCCAAGTAGCTGGGACTACAGGCACCTGTTGCAATGCCCAGCTGTTTTTTTTTTGGTTGCAGTTATCATTGCTGTTTTAGCTGGCCTGAGCCAGGCTCCAACAGGCCAGCCTGGGTGTATGTGGCCGGCACCCTACCCACTGAGCTATGGGCGCCACCAGGCATTCAATGTTAATGCAGAGAAGCCTACCATTTCCAGAAAGGCTGATTTCTCTTGCTAGATGTGAACACTCAGAATTCCCTGTGCATTTTACGGAAAAGACTATAAGTAAGAAAGGCCAGCTTCCATGAACTTAACCTACACGCTTCTCGGGGTTACTAGCTTTCAGGCAAGATGCACTGGGATAGTTGAAAATAGAGGAAATATAAACAGTAGCAATTAGATGTTTCTGATGGCACAAAAAGATAGCCCCGGTCATAATAACAGAAGTCCCGGACATCATAGTTTCTTGTATTTTTTTAATGCATAATAAGATCATTTTGTTGCCTAGTAGCCTTTAACAGAAATGCTATGACGGAGGGGCTGAGGAAACAGGAGCTGAAACCAGGCAGCTCTCCACGCAAATCTCCGTGGTTTGGCAAAAAAGTAGCTGTAGCGGGACCATGAGTTCTCTGAACTCCGCCCTCCTCGCCTACAGTACCCTGGGCTACTAGAACCTACTACATTCACGGCGGGCTCCTGGGTTTCTTCAATCCTGCCAAGACTTGAATTTTTTCTTCCAAGGCCATCAAATATAGCAAAATTTTGCTGAGGGTCTGGCAGAAATGGAGGAAGTTCTCCAAGCCCCTCATCTCATCTCCCTCACCAATGTTCTCTTTAGAGCTCTGCGATCAACATTGTTCCGCCTTCCACCCTCCAATCTCCAACTCCTTCTCCTGACTTCGTCTCTCCCAGGTGCTGGAGATCTGGAGACTTCTGTCCACCTTGAAATTCCACCTTCTTCCTCTTCAATCATTCTAATTACTCCCCATCAGTTTTTCTTTCTTTCTTTTTTTTTTTTTTTTTTTTTTTGATACAGAGCCTTAAGCTCCCCCCCTGGGTAGAGTGCTATGGCATCACAGCTCACAGCAACTCCAACTCCTGGGCTCAAGCAAGTCTCCTGCCTCAGCCTCCCAAGTAGCTGGGACCACAGGCGCCCACCACAACGCCCGGCTATTTTTTGGTTGCAGCCATCACTGTTGTTTGGCAGGCCTGGGCTGGATTTGAACCCGC
>CAUYQV010111287.1:0-13731 GCA_963574575.1 Galagoides demidoff
AGTAGCTGGGACCACAGGCACCTGCCACAACGCCTGGATATTTTTTGGTTGCAGCCATCATTGTTGTTTTTTTGGTGGGTCCAGATGGATTTGAACCCGCCACCTTAGGTGCATGTGGCTGGCGCCTTAGCCACTTGAGCCACAGGCGCCAAGCCAAACTGGTCTAATTTTCACAGACCAGACATTCACCATATTACTCAATGGAAGTTCCTTATGTTGACCAGTTTGTTACAGTTCCTAGGGTGGTCAACTCACAGAGCTTCGACTGCATTTGTGATTTTCCATATATCTTTTTGTCAGTGATCCCCAACCTTTTTGGCACCAGGAACTGGTTTCATGGAGGACAATTTTTCCATGGACTAAGATGCTGGGTGGGAATGGTTTTGGGATGATTTGAGTACGTCTCCACCTCAAATCATCAGGCATTAGATTCTCATAAGAAGTCTGCAACCTCAATCCTTTGCATGCATGGCTTATAGTAGGGTTGGCACTCTTTTTTTTTTGAGACGGAGCCTCAAGCTATCCTCCTGGGTAAAGTGCCATGGCATCACAGCTCATAGTAACCTCCAACTCCTGGGCTCAAGCGAGTCTCCAGCTTCAGCCTCCCAAGTAGCTGGGACCACAGGCGCCCGCCACAACACCCGGCCATTTTTTGGTTGCAGCCATCATTGTTGTTTGGTGGGCCCGGGCTGGGGATTCGAACCTGCCACCTTAGGTGTACGTGGCTGGCACCTTAGCCCATTGAGCCACAGGCGCCGAGCTGACTGCAGCTTTTTGTTATCCATTTCTATTTCAATTTCCTTGTAGCTAAGGAGCATACTTGGCAGGATTTCAGTCCTTTTAATTGATTGAGACTTATTTTATAGCCTAGCATATGGTCAATCTTAGTGAATACTCCCCAAACATTTGAAAAAAAAATGTTTATTCTGCAGTTGTGGGGTGGAGTAGTCCATAAATCCTACAGCTGTCGATTAAGTTACATGGGTGATAGTGCTGTCAAAGTCTTCTATATCCTCACCAGTTTTCTGACTGTTTATTAGAACCACATAAGCTCTATGAAGCTTCATCTTCAAACCCAAAGTGGGGAGAAACGTAAAGTTACTGCAAATTCATTTACGACAACACATACAATTTGGCAAGCATTATTAATTTTCACACTAATCAGAGTCAACTCTCAGAAAGGGAATGCTGAAGTCTCCAACTCCTGTGAATGTATCTATTTCTCTATTTGTCTAGGATTGCTTTGACTTCATGGATTTGGAAGCTCTGCTATTAGGTATATACTCATTTGGGGTGGTTACTTAATGATATAATGATCAATTCATCATTGGGCTTAAAAGAAAAACCCCAATGGCCGGGCAAGGTGACTCCCTCCCACCTGTAATCCTAGCACCTGGGAAGGAGGATTGCCTGAGCTCACAGGTTTGAGACTAGCCTGAGCCAGAGTGAAACTTTGTCTCTAAAAATAGCTGGGCATTGTGGCAGGCGCCTGTAGTCCCAGCTACTCGGGAGGCTAAGGTAAGGGGATTGCTTGAGCTCAAGAGTTTGATGTTGCTATGAGCTGTGACATCATGGCATCTACCAAGGGCTACAAAGTGAGACTCTGTCTCAAAAAAAAAAAAAAAAGAAAGAAAGAAAGAAAGAAAGAAAGAAAGAAAAGCAAACCCCCAAACCTACAAAGGATCACATCCTTTTCATACTTAAACCGCTTCAAGATTTTTTGCTGCATTTCAAATAGTCTATGAAGGGCTCTGAGGATGCTCGTGCTCCATCCACCTTCCCAATCTGTTCTGTTGTTTCTCTCCTAGCATAACCCATGGGTTTTCTGGCTTCAGGGCCTTAAAACTTTCATCATTGCTTTGTTATTGTCAGTCACCACAGGGAAGGGAGCTAAATGAACCTCTAGGAAGCCAAGGAGCTCTTAATTCTCTTCCTGCTGTGGCCAGGGTTTCCTCCATCTAAGATTCTCTTGAGTCTTTGGTTAGATAGAAATGAATATATTCCAGGGCGGTGCCTGTGGCTCAGTGAGGAGGGCGCTGGCCCCATATACCGAGGGTGGCGGGTTTGAACCCAGCCCTGGCCAAACTGCAACAAAAAAATAGCTGGGCATTGTGGCAGGCGCCTGTAGTCCCAGCTACTCGGGAGGCTGAGGCAAGAGAATTGCCTAAGCCCAGGAGCTAGAGGTTGCTGTGAGCTGTGCTGCCACAGCACTCTACTGCGGCCAATAAAATGAGACTCTGTCTCAAACAACAAAAAAACCCTGTGATCACTGTGAAAATTGATGATGACTCCCAAATCTTATCTGTTGCAGTAAAGGAATTAGCAGTCCCTTCACAGTTCTGCCCCTTTCCTTGGGTCTGGAGCTAGAGCTCCAAGGAGCTCCTGTGGTTTATGATAAGCAGCTTCCCAGACCTGTTAGTGGAGCACCAACAAAGGCTTCCTGAACGCCAGGCAGAGTTTTTGCTTCCTATACTGAACACCCAGCTCTGACTCACCCCTTCTAGAACAACTTTCCCTGGAGGGCTTCCTGTTCTTTCCCTCCACTTTCTCTTTGTCACACCACCTGACCTCCTTCCTTCTGTCACTTCTCACAACCAGTGGCCTTTGGTTAAATTATCTTTTTATTCACTGCTTGTCTCCTCCAATTAGAATAGAAGCTCCATGAGGGCCGGGACCTTCTGTGCCTAGTTAACTTCTGAAGTCCCTGTGCCTGGCAAAATGCCTGGCATGTATAATAGGCACCCAATAAATGCTTACACAGTCTAAGGAATTCAACTATTGAACCACTATCCTTTTAATATGCTTCAAGGCTGATGCAGAAAAGAAAGACAGGCTCTGAGAGATGAGGAGGTCTATGAACAACTGAAAAGTAGAAGATTCCAGGTTCCTGGAGGGAAAACCCAACATATTGCCTACCACAGGGAATATTGTTCTTCTGCTGGTGTGGACTAGTAGTTCACCCTCCAGGCCGCTGTTGACAGCTCCATCTCTCAGTACGTCATTCCATTTCCTTTTATTTCTTTTTCAGAGACAGAGTCTCACTTTGTTGCCCTCGGTAGAGTGCTGTGGCATCACAGCTCACAGTAACCTCCAGCTCTTGGGCTTAGGTGATTCTCTTGCCTCAGCCTCCCGAGTAGCTGGGACTACAGGCACCCACACAACTCCGGCTATTTTTTTGGTTGCAGTTTGGCCATGGCCGGGTTCAAACCTGCCACCCTTGGTATATGGGGCTGGCGCCCTACCCACTGAGTCATAGGCACTGCCCATTAGTCCATTCCCTTGCCTCTCAGGCATTTCTCCAACACCCTCAAAACTAAAAGGATACAAAGGGAGCCAGAGGAGGGAATGAACAGAACAGAAACAAAGATGACAGAGCCATTTAGATTCAAGCAGAACTGAATTCCAGAGAGGGAGCCCTTGGAAGATGATGCTAGTGATAATCACGAGAAGGGGGAAAAAATAGAGGGTTAAAGCAGGTGGTGGAAACAAGAAGGACACTGTTTTTTTTGTTGTTGCTGTTGTTTTTGGCCAGGGCTGGGTTTGAACCTGCCACCTCCAGCATATAGGGCCGGCGCCCTACCCTTTTGAGCCCCGAGCGCCGCCCGAAAGGACACATTTTAAGAAGATGAAAAAATACTTTCTTCCTTCTTGCCAAATGAATACATCTACGTATATGAAAAACAAACGTGAATGTAACTGAGCTAGGAAGAATTAATCTCTAGTGAATCAGAAAGTCACCGTCTTGATATGTACTAAATTAGACTATGATGGCTGGGCTCCGTGACTCATGCCTGTAATCCTAGCACTCTGGGAGGCTGAGGTAGGTGAATCACTTGAGCTCAGGAGTTCAAGACCAGATTGAAGAAGAGCAAGACTTAACAAAACTAGCTAGGCATGGTGGCGGGCGTCTGTGTTCCCTCCCAGCTACTCCGGAGGCTGGGGCAAGAGGATCCCTCAAACCCAAGAGTTTGAGGTTGCTGTGGAGACACTTCAGCACTCTACCCAGGGCGACAGAGTGGGACTCTGTCTAAAAAAAATAAAAAATAAAAATAAATTAGACTATTGATATAGGACAAGTGGCATCCCAGCTAGCTCATGGAGCTGGGTGGGGGGTGCGGAGGGGCTGCCTCCGCCTTGGCGATGCTGGGTGCAGTGGCAGCGAGCAGCGGGCTGGAGGGTGGGCAAGGGGACCCCATTTCCTAGGCCTGGGAATGAAAGGGATTGAAGCCATTCATTTGAGACCCAGACATGATCCAGACAAGCTAAATGTAACTACCAAGCCCCACTAATTGTAACTACCGAGGGCCCCATGTGACTATACATACCCCTAGACAAAGAGCCTAGAGACAGAGAGAGAGCTTTTCTCTCCTGACTCTGGGTTTTCTCTCTCTGCCAGGAGCTCTGGCACTTCTGTATTCTTTTCTGTAAATAAATCCTGTCTTACTACTGATCTGTGGTCCACGGATTCATTCTTCGAATCACTGAGACCAAGAACCTACTGAAGAGTGAAATTCTAGTATCACTATGACTAAATAAATGATGCTCCCAGGAAATGCAGGCACTATTTCAGTTCAGGAAGAGAAAGACCTTCTGGAGCTAGGTGGCTGGTGATGGTGGCACAACCATGTGCAGGCATTTTAGTGTCACAGAACTATACATTTAAAAATAGTTAACATGGGTGGCTCTTGCCTGTAATCCCAGCACTTGGGAAGCCGAGGTCGGTAGACTGCCTAAGCTCACAGGTTCAAGACTAGCCTGAGCAAGAATAAGACACCATCTCTAAAAAATAGTCGGGTGTGGCTTGGCTCCCATAGCTCAGTGGGTAGGGCGCTAGCCACATACACCAAGGCTGGTGGGTTCAAGCCCAGCCTGGGCATGCTATACAGCAATGACAACTGCAACCAAAAAACAGCCGGGCGTTGTGGCAGGTGCTCCTAGTTCCAGCTACTCGGGAGGCTGAGGCAAGATTATTGCTTAAGTCCAAGAGAGTTTGAGGTTGCTGTGAGTTGTGATGCCATAGCACTCTACCAAGGGTGACATAATGAGACTCTGTGTCAAAAAGAAAAAAACATTCCCAGGTGTTGTGGTAGGTGCCTGTAGTCCTAGCTACTTGGGAGGCAGAGGCAGGAGGATGGCTTGAACCCCAGAGTTTGAGGTTGCTGTGAGCTGAGACACCATGGCTCTTTACCTAGGGTGACCAAGTGAGACAGAGTAAATAAACCATTTTTTATTGTAGTAAAATATATATAACAATAAACATATCATGTTAACTTTTTATTTTTTACTACAATAAAAGAATAGTTAAAAAAAAAAAAGAAATACACACACATTTTGCTTTTTTTTTTTTTGAGACAGAATCTCCACGTTACCCTTGGTAGAGTGCCATGGCGTCACAGCTCACAGCAACCTCAAACTCTTGGGCTTAAGAGATTCTCTTGCCTCAGTCTCCCAAGTAGCTGGGACTACAGGCACCTGCCACAAGGCCCGGCTATTTTTATTTCAGTTAGTTGTCATTGTTGTTTAGCTGGCTGGCCAGGTTTGAACCCACCAGCCTTGGTGCCTGTGGCCAGTGCCATAACCAAGGTGTTGACATTTTTTTCATTTAAAGATTGATTTACACATTGTCCTCTGTGAATTTTCACTTCCCTAAGCTAAATACATTCTAAAGAGTTATTCCAAGATCATTTTTAACTTCCGTGATTATATGAAATCCCTTTTTTTATTTAACGTTTTCCTATTTTGAAGCTTCCTTCATTCCGACAGCACACAGGTCTCTAGGTCAAATACCTCGTCAAAGCAGACAGAGATCACCTGTGCTGAGAGATAGGCCTGGGCAGCATCCTAACCTGCCTCCTATCTGTAACAGAGTGCTTTCTCCTGGGTGGGATTCTGGGGAACATACTTGGTGTCCACTGCCCCTTCTCATTTACAGAAAGAAAAACTGGGCAAAATAGAGCTTCTAGGGCTGTTTGGACTTTGTCCTCTGAGACTCCAATTCCTAGGTCCCCAAACCAAAATTAGAAAGCAAGGAAAATACTACATTTCCACACACATTTTCAACTGGATAAAATAAGTTCCCTTTCCTCTACCATTCTTTTATGCTTTTTTTGTTTGTTTGTTTTGAGATAAGAGTCTCACTATGTTGCCCCTGGTAGAGTGCCATGGAGTCATAGCTTACACCAATCTCAAACTTTTGGGCTTAAGTGATTCTCTTGCCTCAGCCTCCCAAGTAGCTGGGACTACAGGCACCCGCCACAAGGTCTGGCTGTCATTGTTGTTTAGCAGGCCCAGGTCAGATTTGAACCCACCGGGTCCAGTGTATGTGGCCAGCACCCTAACCACTGAGCAATGGGAGCAGCAGACCCAGCCTCTTTTTTATTTATTTATTTGTTATTTTTTTGAGACAGAGCCTCAAGCTGTCACCCTGGGTAGAGTGCCATAGCATCACCACAGCTCACAGCAACCTCCAACTCCTGGGCTCAAACAAGTCTCCTGCCTCCACCTCCCAAGTAGCTGGGATTATAGGCGCCCGCCACAACACCCGGCTATTTTTTGGTTGCAGCCATCATTGTTGTTTGGCGGGCCGGAGCTGGATTCGAACCCGCCAGCTCAGGTGTAGCTGCTTGAGACACAGGTGCCGAGCCTTATTTGAGACAAGAGTCTCCAGCTGTCGCCCTGGATAGAGAGCTATGGTGTCATAGTGATACAGGACAAATGGCATCCCAGCCAGCTCGTGGAGCTGGGGGGCACAGACCGGCTGTCTCCACCTTGGCAATGTCAGTGTGGCAGCAGCAAGCAGAAGAACCAGCAGGCTGGAGGGTGGGCAGGGGGTCCCCATTTCCTAGGCCTGGGAATAAAAGGGATTGTAGTCATTAATTTGCAACCCAGACAGATGTCCCAAGCACGCTTAATGTAGCATGTTGTTCCAGACAGACAGATGTCCCAGGTACGCTGAATGTAGCAAGTTGTTTCAGACAGACAGAGGTCACAGACACTCCCCATTGGACTATATATACCCTTAGACAAAGAGCCTAGAGACACAGAGACAGAAAAGGAGAGAGAGCACTTTTCTCTCCTAACTCCAGTTTTCTCTCTGCCAGGAGCTCTGGCACTTCTGTATTCTTTTCTGTAAATAAATCCTGTCTTACCACTAATCTGTGGTCTGAGGATTCATTCTTCAAATCACAGAGACCAAGAACCTACTGAAGAGTGGAATTCCAGTATCAATAGCTCACAACAACCTTAAACTCGTGGGCTTAAGCAAGTCTCCTGCCTTAGCCTCCCAAGTAGCTGGGACTACAGGTGCCCGCCACAATGCCCAGCTATTTTTTGGTTGTAGATGTCATTGTTGTTTGGCAGGCCCGGGCTGTTTTTGAACCCACCAGCCTTGGTATATTTGGCTGGGGCTCTAGCTGCTGAGCTACAGGCGTCGAGCCCCCAGCCTCTTTTTAAAAGAATGCACACGCGACCTATCTTGAGGCAGGCCATTATAGAGACAATATAATTACTGAGCCAGGGCAGAAAGCTAGATAGTCATGAACATTGCCTCAAGCTGGTGGGCAACTTCTGAGAGTTCTTCTAGTAAACAGAGGTGAAAATCTGGAAGATGCAAAACTATGTAATATTATATATAAAAGAGACAATGTCCTAACACTTCAACGTAAATAATAATCCCATAAAATAATGAGGTAGCTAAGATACTATTCTGACTAAATAATTATACTAATTATAAATATCCATACAGCACTTATGTGCTAAGTACTGTTCAACAAGTTTTCCCGTGTTAATCATTTAATCTCCCTAACAATCTAATGACAGTACTTTTATTATTCCCATTGTGTAGATGAGGAAATTGAGGCACAGAGAGGTTAAGCAACTTACCCAAAGTCATCTAGCTATACTGAACATCCAGTCAGTACATATTTTTGTCAATAAAATAACTAAAAGCAATAATAATCCCTTTCATTTATTTAGCATATGTTACGAGTTAAGCACCATTCTGGGTATTTCACAGACATTGTTGCCAGTGCTTCGACCATCCTGTTAGATGCTATTATTACCCCATAAGCAGATGAGCCTAAGTAGTTTACCTAAGGGCATCACTAGTAAATGGCAGAACCTGGGTGAAACTACAGATCTTTGACGTGAAGCTCCTCGTCTGCCCACTCTGCCATGCTGATATTCACCTAACACGGACAGTAACTGTACACGCTCACAGTGTGAATGACGGACGTGCTGCGGGCTTGTCACTGCTTCTGTATTCTATAGCTTCTCTGAATGGATGTGGTCAGTTGTTCTTAAACTTCAGAGTGCATAAGATTCACCTAAGAAGTTTGTTTAAAATGCAGATTCCCGGCCGGGTGCAGTGGCTCACACCTGTGATCTTAGTACACTGGGAGGCTGAGGTGGGTGGATTGCCTCAACTCATGAGTTCAAGACCAGCCTGAGCAAGTGAGACCTCGTCTCTAAAAAAAATAGCCGGGCGTTGTGGCAGGCACCTGTAGTCCCAGCTACCTGAGAGGCTGAGGTAAGAGAATCACTTGAGCCCAAGAGTTTGAGGTTGCTGTGAGCTACACCACCAGCCACTCTACTGAGGGTAACAAAGTGAGACTCTGTCTCCAAATAAATAAATAAATACACAAAAATGTAGATTCCCAGGGTTCATCTCCAGATTCTAAATTTTTAGGTCTGGCAAGGGCTACCCCAAATTGATTGCATATATATGCATTTATATACATGTGCATGTGTTTTTAAAATTTTTATTGTGAGATCATTTTCTACTTATGGAAGAGAAGCAAAAAGTCCAGAGAGTTTCCCTGTATTCTATACCCAACTTCCCTTGGTGTTAACATCTTATATAAAATCACGGAATCCTCAAATCTAAAAAAATTAATCTTGGTATAATATTTCGACTAAACTACAGAACTTGCTCAGATGTCACCAGTTTTCCCACAAATTTCCTCTTCCTTAAGATCCAAATGAGGCTCCCACATTACTTTTTTTTTTGAGAACCCCAGTAGTTGGGGTTCTCACTTTACTTATGCTGGTTTCAAACTCCTAAGGTCAAGGAATTCAAAAAAGGGCACCCTGAACTTCTTACTCTCAATTGCAGCGTTGTTCCTGAGTTTTTTAGCCACCATCTAGCCTGATTTGTCATCTTAGAAAATCATTCGAGGGCCGGATGTGGTGGCTCATGACTGTAATCCTAGCACTCTGGGAGGCCGAGGTGGGTGGATTGCTTGAACTTAGGAATTTGAGACCAGCCTGAGCAAGAGTGAGATCCCGTCTCTACTAGAAATAGAAAAATTGAGCAGGCTGTTGTGGCAGAAACCTGTAGTCGCAGCTACTCAGAAGGCTGAGGTAAAAGGATCGCTTGAGCCCAAAAGTTTGAGGTTTCTGTGAGTTATGATCCCATGGCACTCTATCCAGGACGATGGAGTAAAACTCTGCCTGAAAAAAAATTGTTTGAATTTAGACAATATACCAGTTCATGCTTGTATGTTGTAAAAAACACACAGGAACAACGCTGCAATTGAGAGTAAGAAGTTCAGGGTGCCCTTTGTCTGGCCCTGGCCTGTCACACCACCATGGCAAGCCCCCGCAGGCCTCTCTCCTCTCTTCAGATATGACCAACTTTAACAGGGCAGTAAACACCATCCCAGGCTGTCTCCATGCATTCCTCTGCATGTAATTTCTTTGTATGGCCAGGAAGTCAGATCTCAACTCCTGCGTTACCTCAGAGATCCTCACACCCATCATACCCTTTTATTTTTTCCATAATTCTTATTACAACATGAAATTAATTTATAATTTACTTATTTGTTGCCTCTCTTCCCTGCCTTTGCTATAATCTTTCTCCCTCCCTCCCTCTCTCTTTCTGTGACAGGGTCTTGTTCGGCTGCCTAGGCTAGAGTACAGCGGCATTATCATAGCTCACTGTGACTTCTAGTTCTTGGACTCAAGTGACCATCCTGTCTCAGCCTCCTGAGTAACTGGGACTACAGGTGTCCACTGCTTTTCAAAGCTAATTGTTCTATTTTTGGTAGAGTTGTGGGGCTCTCACTCTTGCTTAGGCTGGTCTCAGACTCCTGATTTCAAGTGATCCTCCTGCCTAGGTCTCACAGAGTGTTAGGCTTATGGGCGTGAGCCACCGTGTCTGGCCAAAATTTGGGTATCTTATTCACAGTCATATTTCTAGGGTTAGTTACATAACTGAGGCATACTAAATATTATTGAATAAATGGTTATATGTGTATAAATGTTTATACACACATGAACACATATACTTGTGCACTTAAAAAATACCAACAGAAACATGCTATACATACTGTACTTTCTGATTGTACACTTTGGGATATTTCCTTCCATTTGATATATGCAGAGAACAAAGAACATTTTGTTCAATGCTATATGTTCTCAACAATATCCCCTTTGATATTGTTAAAACAGTTTAAGCTAGTGGATAGAATTATGGACACTTGCAAAGTATTTTCCCTATATAGTGCTTTCTTTTCTGGTGTTTTCTTTTTTCTTTCTGCTAAGACATTTGGACTCAATCTTTTCTGTTTATATGTATATAAAACCCACACACATTGGGAATTTGTACAAAAATAAATACAAAATAAACTGTGTTCCTCCACAGGAGGATTAACTGTTTTAATCTGAGATTTTTAAGGTCGTTTGATTCATTACATTATTTTAAAGTAGGGTGAAGTATAGGAGAAAATTAAAACGTATCAATTTTAATTCTCGCTTCTATTGTGCCCCCTTGTGGAACTACACACAGCTTACATATTCATTTTTGTGATATTTTAACAAAGAGCAGGGTGCACCAGAGTCAGGACCACATTCACACACGCTCCTATCAATGAAGCAGACTCTTCTTAATCAGTTTAATCTTTGCAAACAAGATTCAGATTGCCTCTGAGTTGGGCAAATCAATGACGGCTTTGTTCAGGACGGTTCTCCTGACATTCTGGCTCATTAAACTTGTGTTTGGTTTTTGATTTCATCATCTCAGCTATGTGACCAACTGTTAGATCCGCATGTGGGATGTTTTCCACAGACCTTGCGTAACCGAAGGTATCTGGTTTCTCGGGCATGTTCCGAGGGACTGGCTCTCTCAGATCTTCCATCTGCTTCCATGCTCCCTGTTGGCTTGCTTCCTCCTCTTATCAGGTGTTGCAATCCCAGCCAGCAGGCACACAGTATCTTTCCTTGTTGGTTGTAGACATCCGCTTAGCTATGGCAACTGTCATTTAAAGCAGAGTCTGGTTTCTCAGTCTGATGGTGCCTCCCCAGGTGCTCTCTGCTAGGGAGCTGCTGAAAACAGGTTCATTGTGTTGCAAGGAAATGCAGCTCTTCAGCTGAAGAATTTGAGAATCTAATCCACCTAACACTTACTGAGTAAACACTCAGTGGGGTCCACTCTTAGAACCTTCATAAACATATCTTTAAATCCTCTCTGCCACTTTTTGAAGCAGTTGTTAAAGCCTTTATTTATAAGACCGTCCATCCATTCTTCTGTCTCTCCATCCATCCTTCCATCCGCTCATCCATCCAAAAAGTTTTACCAGGTGGCTTTTGGTAACACATACCAGGCAGTGCTCTAGGTGCTGGAGATCAAAGACAGGGCTCCCATGTTCAAAAGAGAAGCCCCTCAAGATAAGACAAACAAGTAAACTGTGTAGTCTTCTAACGCTAGGGAAAAAACCAAGCAGGAGAGGGGAGCAATTATAAATACTACAGCCTCAGGAGGCACCTGAGGCTCAAAGAAGTAGGGCGCCAGCCCCATATGCCGGAGGTGGCAGGTTCAAACCCAGGCCCGGCCAAAAACTGCAAGAAAAAAAAAATACCACAGCCTCACTAAACTAGTGACTCTGAGCAAAAACATTTTCATACCGTAAGTAACAATGAAAGAAAGGAAAATTTGGGGGAATCTTCCAAAGGAGGTATTTTGGAACACTATGGGAGTGTTTTCTACGAGTACAAGAGAAAATATTGTTGGCATTAATAAACGGCAGCAAGGCAGGCAGAATGCCTATACTATAGGGATGCTCAGGCTCCAATCTAGCCTCTAAGGCTTACCACTGGAAAAGTATTTTATTTCCCTAAAATTCGGTTTCCTCATTTGTAAAGAAGATACAAGTAAGTATATTCCTCAAAGAGCTGTGAAGACTTAATGAAACTATAAAGACCCCAGCATATGGTAAGAGGAGCAGATATTGACTGGTCTCTGCTACATTCCTCTTCTTTCAGTAGTAAGTCCTGAAGACATGTTTTAAAGCAGTATTTCCCCAAACTCTCATCATCCACTCAGAAATGCATTTCATAGAAAAGACTGCCCGTTTACCACAATTCTAGTACATGCATACATAAATATATAAAACAAAAATCTCAAAAACAGTATTTGTCCTTACTATATGTAATGATCTTCATTATTTTCTGTTCTACTTTATTTCCCTCTTTTTCCTTTTTTTTTTTTTTTAATAGTTTGGGATTTTTTGAGGGTACAAAGAGTTAGGCTACACTGATTGCATTTGTTAGGCAAAGTCCCTCTTACAATTGTGTCCCATCCCCAGAGGTGTGCCATACACTGTGACCCCCCTCATCTCCCTCACTACTCCCCTCTCCCCATTCCCTCATTCCCCTACCCCCTACCTTATATTAGATCACGTACTGCCTTCATACTAGAATTGACTACATTGGATTCTTGCTTCTCCATTATTGTGATGCTTTACTAAGAAGAATGTGCTCTACTCCAATCCAGGTTAATACAAAAGATGTAAAGTCTCCATCTTTTTTAATGGCTGAATAGTATTCCATTATACCACCGTTTTTTTTGTTTTTGTTTTTGAGACAGAGTCTTACTATGTTTCCCTGGTGACAGTGCTACAGTGTCACAGCTCACAGCAACCTCTAACTCTCGGGCTTAAGCCATTCTCTTGTCTCCCAAGAGCTGGGACTATAGGGGCTTGGCCACAATGCCCGGCTATTTTTTGGTTGTAGTCACTGTTGTTTGGCAGGCCCTAGTCTGGATGTGAACCCGCCAGCTTAAGTGTATGTGGCTGGCGCCCTAGTCGCTGAGCTACAGGCACAGAGCCTATACCATGTTAATCCATTCCTGGGTTGGCGGGCATTTAGGTGTTTCCACAATTTGGCGACTGCAAATTGAGCTGTGATAAACAGTCTAATGCAAATGTCCTTATGATAAAAGAAATTTTTTCTTTTGGGTAGATGCCTAGTAATGGGATTACAGGATCAAATTATTTCATTTTTTTTAAAAAGCTGATAATAATCCACTAAATTGGTTTCAAAAGTCACTGATGGGTTATTCCCCACAATTTAAGAAACACAGAATAGTGGGTTAACAAAATCTTGGTAAACAATATGCACAGGAAAAAAATAATATACATAGGTAGATAGATAGGCAGACACACTGAAAAATACCTCCCATCAGATTTCCTACTCCCAGAGAAAAGCACCAATTCCAAGTCTTTGAATTGCTTCTATGGATATGTACCTCCATATCTATAAATAATATACCTCATCTATTAACTTCCTACCCTGGAAGAAGAGGATTTAGTGTTCCTTTTTTTTTTTTGAGACGGAGCCTCAAGCTATCCCCCTGGGTAGAGTGCCATGGCATCACAGCTCATAGCAACCTCCAACTCCTGGGCTCAAGTGAGTCTCCTGCCTCCGCCTCCCAAGTAGCTGGGACCACAGGTGCCC
>CAUYQV010111289.1:0-49012 GCA_963574575.1 Galagoides demidoff
TATATATATCTATTTTCTTTCTTTTTTTTTTTTTGAGACGGAGCCTCAAGCTATCTCCCCTGGGTAGAGTGCCATGGCATCACAGCTCATAGCAACCTCCAACTCCTGGGTTCAAGCGAGTCTCCTGCCTCCGCCTCCCAAGTAGCTGGGACCACAGGCGCCCGCCACAACGCCGGGCCATTTTTTGGTTGCAGCCATCATTGTTGTTTGGCGGGCCTGGGCTGGGGATTCCAACCTGCCACCTTAGGCATACGTGGCTGGTGCCTTAGCCGATTAAGCCACAGGTGCCAAGCCATCATCCCAGCTTTTCTATAAACAAGAGCATCCAGCTGCCAGCTCAGCTTTTGAGGTATTTTGAGCTACAACTCTGTGTATTAGTGAGAACTTCTGTCCTTTTATTTTTTTCTTTATGCAAGAAAAACTGAAAAAATTCACAGTATTTATTCCATGGTAATTACACCATCATAAAAGGAGCACCTTTTTTTGGTCTCTATTTCGGGGCAGAAGGTGAATATACACAGTGACTTCTCTTCTGACTGATAGAACATAATTTTAACTGAGCACGTTGGAAAAGCCTGAGACCTCATGTGACATTATTCTCATCTTTAGGACCCAAGGGAACTTGGGTATATATTTGAGCCACTTGGGAGACATGCTACTCTAAATTTGAAAAAACAGAAAAATTAAGTGACTTATTTAGAATCCTTGAAGAAATGTTACTTCTACTGGCCCAAGAATAAATTTGTACCCATAGAGGATTTGGGGGAATTACCCAAAAATACCTTCCTATAGATTTAAGTGTTCATTGAAGTTTCCTTTTGTTCTAAAATTTAACATGGAAATTACATTGTCCTCTGTGGTATGTTTGTTTCCATGTAAAATAACTTAAAAGTTCTTGCCAATTAAATTAATTAAATCCTGTGTTAGGTAATGCTAGACTGCTTTAACAATTAAGCCTTTAAAATTTGGTGGTTGGGCACAGTGAAAGTTTCTTTTCTTGCTCAGCTCTCAACTCAGTGTAGGTATTTCTGAATGGCAAAGTGATGTTACTGAGAGGTGATTCAGGAATCCTGAACTCTGGCTCTTCCCATCTTCTGGCCTCCCCATTTGTGTCAGTCTGCTCAAGCTGCTGTAACAAAGTAGCATGGACTGGGTGACTTAAACAACAGAAATGTGCTATCCCAAAGTTCTGCAGACCAGAACTCCGAGATCAAGGTGTGGAAAGGCTTGATTCTTTCTGAGGACTGTGAGGAAATGCTGTGCTCCAGGCCTCTCCCCTGGCCCTGCAGATGGTCATCTTCTCTCCGCGTCTCTTCACGTCATCTTTCCTCTATTCCTATTGGTGTCTACATTTTACACTTGTATGAGGATACAAGTCATATTGAACTAGTGGGGCCACTCTATTCCAGTATGAGTTGAACTAGTGGGGCTACTCTATTCCTTCATTTGTTACATCTTCAGTGGTCCTGTTTACAAATGAGGGCACATCTGAAACATTGAAGGCTAGGTTTATAGCATATGAATTCTGGGGAGACATTAGTCAAATCCCTAACACCATCTTTGAGGCCTGTAGTGTCTGCACCTAGCTGGTAGAAGGGGAGAGGAACGTGAAGAAGGAGCACTCACGTCTTAATCACAGTTGCCCTGAAGTAAGGCAATGTCCTTTCTCCTCATGTTTCTTTGGTGAGAACTAGTCACACAGCTTGCCTGAATGCCAGGTGTCCTGGGAAGTGCCATCCCTGGCAGAACCATGCCTGTGCTAGAGGCTGCAAGTGTTTACAGGTTTGCCTGAGCCGTCCCATTTTTCTAGGAAAGTGCATCTGGTATTTCCTGCATCTCTCAGTGCTCCCATCAGAGAATACACAGAGAGGTTATGAGAGTGTCCAGTCCATTCCAGCATGGGTGGGAATTCTTTTCAATTAATGCTTCAAGTATTTATTTGTAAGTAAGTGCTTATGATTGCTTACTGTTTGTTTTCTTAAGAACTGAATATATTCTCAAGGGAATCTTATTTACACTGTGTGTACTAATGGGAACTTTTCTCCTTATGAAATTAATGAGGTTCTACTCGCAGCCAAGAATTTAGCTCGTGGTTAGAATGATTTCCTACAGTACAGTAAGTTTTTTATTACATGTTCTATTCCATTAGAGGGTAAAAAGAATATTGTGAGTGCAGAGGACAATTATGTAACCTAATGTACTTATTTCAAATGGCTAGACTTCATTATTCAATTATAGAAGTCTTGTCTCTCCAATCCGGCTAGTCACTGTTTTGAAAGTTGACCGTGGGCTTTATAAGTGACTAATTGCTTTGTATCTTCCTTTTCAATTACAGTAAGAAGTCATAAATGTTCTGCATTTAGAACTGCTAAAAATTATTTAGATTTGCCTTTTTGAATAGGCTAATTCTAAAAAAAGGGACTCAGGAAAAAAATTTCCATTGTAAATTTTTGGCTTCTCAAAGAAATTTGTAAGAAATTTCCCATGAAAAAGAGAGCATTGGAAATTTGAAAAGGGTAGGCTGGTACCATCTGAAATGCTTGGTAAGTAGTACGAAAACATATTAATACTGAACCACAATATTTAATTTAAAATTTTAGTCGTGAAGTTCCATGTCTTATTGTTCTTTTACTTTAAAACACTGTTTTTATCTAAAGACTTAAAACTCATCAATGGTACCATAGATATTCTTTGGGTCAAAAAGCCTGGCAGTGGTATTTTAGTAAAGATAGTCACTGGAACAGTGCTGTCTTTTCATTTTCAGTGGTTATAGTTTTTAATATATGAGACTAAACTAAAGCAGGTGTTTTGAGTCATTCATCTAAATGAATTAAATCCTCATTCATTTAGATGTTATGAATTCAGATTTTGGAGAAAAGACTAGAAAGATATTGCCCTTTGTAGATATAATAGAACCTCTGAAGTTGACCACCCATGGGTCCATAACAAACCAGTCAACATACAGAGGTGGTCGACGTAGGAACTAGGCCTACTCGACCGATATGGACATGTGGTACTTGTTTGATCTGTGAACATTAGGCCAACCTAAGGAAGCGGTCAGTATAAGGGGATGGTCAACTATGGAGGTTCTACTGTATTAGATAAATCATCATTTTTAAGTATTACCATTTTATTGAGTGCCTAATGTTCGTCAGATATGATATGAGCTCCTACAATGACCTTATTCTTGCTAATTTTCACAGCCAACTTGCAAAGTAGGTGATTTTATTACTGCTTTATAGATAGAGGAATTCAGAGACCCTTAAATAAGGGCCTGATATCACATATGTAGATAAAGCAGCTCCGATGCTGCTTTGGAATATTTGCATTTGAGTATTACTGACTCTAAAACCCATGCACGTTTCCATTCATGACATTGCTTCCTGAGGAGAATATTTGTTGAATTGAATTTGAAATATATTGAATGAAGTTGCAAAGCCAAAGCAAATGAAAAATCCCAAGATGAATGTTCTAGTTTTTGAAAGAACAAGCAAGCCATTTGCAAGTGAGCAAATTAATGTAATGGTTGGAAATTAGTTCCATCTAATCATTAAAGCAGGCCTCTAGGACTTCCACTGGGCAACGTGTTAGTAGACTGCCACTTTCCGAGTAAATAAGCAGTCTTTGATTCAGAATACTTCTTAATGTCCATTATGTGACCAAATTAGAGTTCTTTAGAACTCTACTTGCAGTTCCTTAAAACAGGTTTCTAATTCATACTCCCACACTTGCCCCCTTTCCGAATGTGCCCATGGTCTGATTTTCTGGGGCAAACACAGAGAAAGGCAGCCTGAGCCATGGGCAGCCCTGGCTGAGGGCAAGATGACAAGAACATGCCAATTTTCCAGAGAGAAGCTCAGTTAGAACCCTACAATAAAAGAAAGGCATATTCCTCTCAAAACACTTCACCTTTTTGCCTTTCCTAGCCCAGGGGCAAGCCTGACTCAATGGTTCAGAGCTGATGGATGCCTGCGTCCTGGTAAGTTGCATCCAGTTGACTCTGCTCGCCGTTTCTGCTGAGTGGCTGTGGCCAAGTCACATCCCCTGTTTGAAACTCAGTGTCTGTGCGTGTGAAGTGAAGCAGTGGGATTAGATCAGAGCTGTTAGCCTGGTAGCCAAGAAGTGAATACAAAGCTTGGTACACATATGTGTTTTTCTGGAGAGAGAAGGTTCATAGTTCACATCAGCTTCTCTAAGGGGCTTTGGCATACAAAGAAATCAATAGACCAGATTATCTCTGAAGTGTCTCTTGACTTTGGGATTCTAGTTTTCTGTAAAGTTTACTGTGCACAGACTCTCACATGCAGCAGAGATGGAGAAGAGAAATGCATTTTCTTTCTGCAGTGGATAGAAGGGAGGTACAGAGTGTTTGTACTTAAACCCCTGTGCTCTCTGAGAAGAGTGTTATGGAATGTTTGTGGATGATGACAAAACTCTGTTATTTGCAGAAATAGTAAATCAATTAGAAGTGAGTCACGGTTTAGTGATGAATGAAATTTTTTCAGGCCTGAACATTTCTTGTAGTTATCTGCAAATGGGATTTTAAAGAGTCATTTAAAATAGCACTTTCCTATTTGGAATCTCAGACATTTGGAATGTTGGTGCCTAAAACATGTTCAGTTTCTGCACAGAGGAAGCAGAGGCCTCAGAGGGGAGGTGACACATCTTTTGTGGCTGTCCCCTGAGTGTAGCAAGCACATTGTCCTGCTGGACATCCCTCTCGTTTGTGCTGGGGCCCAACAGACCAGCCAGTCTGGAGCACGAGCCCCTCTGCCCAGCAGATAAACAGCTAGAAGGATAAAACAAAGCACTCTTACACTTCGCCTCCCTTGTGGTGGGGAAGATGGAGAATTAAGTAGTGTCCCCCTGTCCAGCTATTTAGCTTGAAGCTAACGGAAGCTCACTCTTAAAGTGTGACTTGTGCATTCACTGCAGTGAAATGATGCTTTACTGCCTTTCGGAAAAATCCCAGCTCAATTATAAAAAACAAACAGACCATTTCTTGGATGCTTAGATATGCCTTTAAAAAAATCAGTGATATTTACCTACATTACTACTTTCCAGAAATTCTACTTCTTTGTTTCTGTTGGTAGATTTTTAAGATTTGCTTTTAGCTCCTTAATGTAAATGTCTGTGGTGTTTTGCAACCATTTACTCTCCCAACTTCTGTTTAAATTTTAAGCATTTTGGCTCCATTTCCTTAGGAAACTTCGTAAAAAGAGAAATCATGGTAGGTCACAATAATACTATTTAAAGTCTTCAAAGTTCCTACGAATAGGATCTAGCATCCATAATCCTAGCACTCTAGGAGGCTAAGGCAGGAGGATCCCTTGAGCTCAGGAGTCCCAGACCAGCCTGAGCAAGAGCAAGCCCCCGTCTCTACTATAAATAGAAAAATTAGCTGCACATTGTGACAGGAGCCTATAGTCTCAGCTATTCGGGAGGCTGCAGCAAGAGGATCGCTTGAGGCTTGGCGCCCATAGCTCAGTGAGTAGGGCACCGGCCACATATACCGAGGCTGGTGGGTTCAAACCCGACCCATGCCTGCTAAACAACAATGACAACTGCAACCAAAAAATAGTGGTGCATTGTAGGGTATGCCTGTAGTCCCAGCTAATAGGGATGCTGAGGCAAGAAAATCACTTAAGCCCAAGAGTTTGAGGTTGCTAGAGCTGTGATGCCACAGCACTCTACTGAGGGTAACATAGTGAGACTCTGTCTCAAAAAAAAGAGGGGGGGCACTCTAGCCAAAGCAACAGAGTGAGACTGTCTCAAAAAAAAAGAAGTTGCTATGAACAATCACTATTAAAACTTACTCTCTGGGTGAGCCCACAATTCAAAGTCTAGAGGAGACAAAATGTTCAGAGATGACCTTTGAAACTGTTATTTATTTATTTTTAAATCAATGCTGAAAACATAAATACTCAGCCCCTTTTTTGCATTCTTTTTCATTTTAGGACCACCAATACTTATTATAGCTATTTAACATGAATTCCTCGTGATTATAAATTGCTTTTTAGAGTTGTCTGAGCTAAATTGGTAATATGAAATAATTATATCAAATTTTTAAAATGGGAACAGAGAAAAAGTATAAAAATCTTATTAACTATATACTTTGACTCAGTTTACTAGAGTAAGTTTAGAAATGATCAGTGTGTCTCTTTTAGTCATGAATGAGTACACAGTATGGCCCAGGGTTTTGTACCATATATATATATACATTTATTTTTAACAGGTAAAAATAAGTCAGTGCCAAGTTACCAAATAATAAAGGCCCTCAAAATTTGAATTTCAGGGAATGGTGGCAAAAATATAATTTGAAACTGAAACTATCACAGATCAACATAAAAATGGTTGAAATTAGCTATGTTGTACAATTCTCAGACATCCTATCAGAAAAAAATTAAGATAAATATAGAGAATATTACTTAAACTTAACATGTTAGAATTTCTAACGTATTCGTGTCAGACGCCAACAGCTGGCTGTTGGTCTGTAGGACAAGTCACCAGAAGGAGTTAGGGAATCTGAAAATTTTAGGTATGTTCCTGATTACCTTAGATCACCTGGCTACTCTATATTTACCAATACATTTTAAGTTGTTAGGCTTGGTGACGCCAGCCCAGGCCTCCTGAGCATCTTTAGAACTTCACGTTTTCCCCAGCAGCGAGAGCTCTGGCCTCAGCAGTAGGGGCCTTGGGCTCAGCGAGGAGCTTTGCTTCTCACCAAACTGCAGGACCTCCACAGAGTCCCTCTCCCTTGCCAGCCCACAGCCCCCTCAGCTCTAAAATGTACCAAAAACAAAGCAAAAAAGAAAAAACTTTAATAAGTTTTGTTGTGGGAGTGAAATGAAATCACTAATGTGAAAGTGCCTAAGACAGGTCCTGACCCATAGTAGGTGCTTGATAAATTTTTTAAAATATGTTAAGATGAATAATCTGACTCCAGTATTCTGCTCTTCTGGGAAATTATGTTTCTCTGTGTAAATTGTTAAGTCAGCATTCCGGTTTATCTCTCAGGCTGGCTTTTATGACTGACCTCTGTGTGAACAGTCCCAAAATGATTCCTTCTTCCGTGCAAAGCCGAGTCCTTGGGGTCCCTGGCCTCCTGGGGACCCATCACTCAGCAGGAGCAGACCCCAAAGAAGAGACCGCTGGAAGCCCTCAGCTGGCTTCCTCTGTGCATTACTACAAAATGATGTCAGTCCTTGGCAGAGGTTTGCAGATTGGGCTGAAAAGTTAAGTGTTTGTTTCTTTTTTCAAAAAAATAAGACCAAGAAACTAAATGTGTTCACATATAGTAGCAAATGAGAGCAGTATGAATCCCACTCACGATTTATTTTTTAGATGCTATTAACTGGGTCTGTTTTTACTTTGACAGATACTTCCGTTTAGGGGGTGCTTTCCACAGAGAGATTCTATTGTGCAATAGAAAATTTGGTAAATTTTGTCCCTAGGTTTCCTCCAGATCTTTCAGGTGACCACACCCAAGCCTCAGCATTGCCGTATTCTCAGTTGGAGACTTGAGCTGTTTCTTTAGTATATGTTGTTAGGTTCCCTTAGAGGCTTTTCTTGGCAGAGTTTGTAATTTTTTTTAATAGGACATTGTGCTTCATACAGAGGAAGACCAACTATGTATATGCAACAGACTCAAATTAAAAGTGGAATAATTGGATTTATTCCTTGATTTTTATTCCACACTTAATTAGCCCCTGGAGTCAACAAGCCCTTACTGGCTAAGGGTTTGCACCCTGGGAGTCATGAGACCTGGTTCAAATCCTAGCTCTGCCACAGAGGAGTTCTAGGACATTAGACATGGTTTCTAACCTTTTCTTTACCTTTTCTGAAACCTGTTGTCTGTAAAATACTGATAGAAACACCTAATTCCCAGAGCTCTTTCGAAGATGATGTTATATCGTGCACACAGAGCGCCGTGTCTGTAGCACCTGGGGAGAGCTCTCCATGAGGATGGCCACTGTGGTGGGGCTGGAGAGACACAGCAAAGCTCCCAGAAAGTGACTCTGATTCAGTTTAATAGGCACCTGGGATTTCATTTGCTTGCCAGTTTCATGGTAGCCTTGAAAGGAACTGGCTAATTGGGATCAAATTTGATGCCCTGTATTTTAAATTTCTAGTAAAAATACCACCTGGAAATACTGCTGGTCATTTGTAATCTTCTTGTAGCCACTGCACTAAAAAAACAAAAAAGCTGCTGTTTATGGACAGCAAGGTTCCTCTTGAGAGTGACTTCAGCAGGGATAGTAATCCTGGTTATACTTTGGGGAGTCATTGGGAAGAGCTTTGGGGGCATAGAAGACAGTAAACAGAAGCTGCCCTGCAGGACACAACCCCAGTGTTGCACAATGGTTTCACTTAAGGCTGTTTGGCTTTGATTGTGTTTCTCAAGTGGAAAAACTCTTGCCTCTCTTTCTTTTATATCAATTCCAGAAGCTGAGTCAATGGTGAGTGCAGTAGATGAGTTAGTACAGAAGTCAAACTGTATGTTTATCCTTAGGATTACATTCAATATGTACTCTGAAGTGGGCTAGAACAGAGAAAATTATTGTTTATCTTTCTTCTTCAAATATAGTAGAGGGTCACTCTTCTCAAGGAACATACGTGCCACAAAAAATAAAAAAGTAGCTCATCAATACATTGTGGTTTTAAAAGGGTAAAAGGATGCATCTTCTTATTCTGTGTCACTATCCCAGCACCACTAAGGAATTTTCCAAGCTGGCAATCGGAGTGAACAAGAACCAACTGTATTTGCGTGATCATCATAAAAATTATGTTCTATCTGCATTTTTAATTGAGCCACATATTGCATAGAATTAGACACAGGTTTTGCTCTCTGGGAGTTTACAATATAAGACAGAAGATGTTAGTATATGTAAACATGAAGAGAAATTCAGTTTAATATTTTATAAACATGGTTGGTTCTATTTTTCAACCCAGGTAACTCATCATCAAATGTCATCTTTTCCATGGGATGATTTTCTTTTTAATTTAAATAACTTTTTTTCTGAACTATGAAAATAATATGTGTTCATTTTAGAAAAATTGGAAAGTATTAGGGAAAAAAACAAAAATCACATGTAATTCTACCACCCAGACAAAATTATCAACTGTTATATTTTAATGACATTTTTAATATATCTCTTTAAATGTATTTATATATTTCACATAATCAAGATCTATAAAAGCAGTTTTACTGAGTGCTTTTTTAATCTAATGTGTCTTTGCATGTCTTCATATTAAGAATTTTTTACAAACATTATTTTAGTGGTTTTATAATATTAAGATAATTGAAAAGTTCCAGATCTAGCTTTTGGTTCCTTGAAACAGACATTTAATGTTTAAACAGTCGAAGGATCATACTAACTGTTCACCAGCCCATTCAGACCTGCTTCCGAGATAGAGCTATTGTTCACTGAAGTGGAAACTCTGGAGCTCCGCACATTTCCTCAGGCTGGTTCCCCTGCTGACTTATCAGGTTCCACGCACACATGCACGCTTGTTTATAGCAGTCTTCCTGATAGGCAGTTGCGGCCTGGGTTTTGGAAAACTGCCCGGCTACATACCATTCATACCAGCTGATGTTCAGCTTCTGGTGGCTAATCAGGTACTTTTAACTCCTTCAGGCTCCAGAGAGCTCATCCCATAGAGCCACCAACTGAGGCCAGACACTGGCTACTTTTCTGGGGGTCCTATTCATGCACACAAGTGAGAAGAGGCATAGTGATCCAAGTATTGTGAGAAGTCACTTGCAAAAGTTACCAGCCCTCTGTAGGCCATACCATGAGCAGCTGCTTGAGTTCATGCTGCTTCCAGCTTAAGATGATACTTCTGAAGCACTTTGGAAGCAGGGAGAATGTGAAAGGGCTTCTCAGGAGCTTCAGAGACCATCCCTAGCCTCCAAGAGGACAGATATGCCCTTGAGCCAGGGCTTACCCCTAATGAGTTGCCTCCTCAGCCCAGTACCCATCCCTTTCACAAAACCGTCTGGTCCTCCCCTGTCCCTAGGAACCTGGTCTTCTTACCACTTCTATTTCTTGTGGAGAATAAGCATCAGAGTACAAAGTTCAGTCTGTTGGGTGGGAGTAGGAGACACAAGGGGCAGATGGAGGGAGGTTAAGCAGAGCAGTAAGATTGCATACAAATATTGGACGAGGTTCAGAATCTTTCTTTTATCTCTGTCAACACTTACCTTTTTCTCCAAAGCTAATTTTTGCTCCCTACATTATTAACCTTTTTTGTATGCAGGAAGCTAGAGAGGAAATACAGTAATAGCATACCAGAAAGGAAGACCCTAAGTTAAAGAGGAGATGTTAAAATGGCCTTCATTCTATTTAAACATACCTCCACAGAGCACGTTTCAGGAGTTCATCAGAGCTTTCTTGCCTGGCACTTTCTAAAGTAATACCATTATCTGGCTTGCTGATTCAGCAGTTCCAGGAATACCTGGCCTGTGGGTCGGGATACTTGTTTTCACATAAACAACTCATAAAAGCCCTTTATAATTTTGGAAAGACAGACAGCAGAAGAAATAGCTGTTCAAGTTATGTGGACAGAGAATAAATGGCAGGCAGCTTCCCTCACCTGTCTGCCACAGATCCTGAGAAGGCATCCTCTGCCTCCTCTCCTAGTTTCATGCTGTTTCCTCTCAGACTTCACAGAATTTAGCCTCTTAGTAGATTCATGCACCTTTGAAATTCCCATGGGAGACCATGGGCACATGCCCATTGCTTCGTGGATGATGGGAAGTCTTGGAATGAATCCAGCCATCACTCATTAACCAGAGTGGCTGCACAAACCGTGACAGCAGCAGGACTCAGGCAAACAACCTTGATTTTAGCGGCTCACTGAGCCCTGGGAGGAGGTCAGGAGGAAAGGTAGAGCAAGTTACCACAATGACATCTGCTTCATCTGCTTGAACTTATCCTCCTGAAATCTAAGGATAGTGGAAATAGATTTGCTAAATGCCCTTTCTGCTTTCATTGATGGTAATAGGAACAAGTAAATGACCATTTTCTTAATAGGGATACTATTTGCAATTAATTCTTATTGATAAGAAGAATTAGTCTTTATCAAAGCTTTTTGCTTAGCTTGAAACTATGCTATATAATAAGAAATGTGTGTTGTTAGGTATGTTGGAGTTTCACAGATCTTGCTTCTCACAGCAGGAATCCACAGTCAGCCAATAATTTACAGTGCAGATACGTAGTCAAGGCACAAACTCACTAATTTCTGTCTGCTGCAAAGTCACTGTCAACATAAATCCAGTTGATTGATTTGTTCTACTCTACACCACAGATCAGATAATGTCTCTGAAAGTGAATACATTCCATTAATATGTCTTATACTATAAATATCCACCATTATTACTTCTGTAAATAATCTTCCACTTACAAGGTAAATGTTGGTCTGACTTAGTGGAGAGGTTTACACACACCTCACACTCCAGGTATAATCTCACACCTAAAGCCAACATTTGAGGGAGTTTTGAGAACTTTTTGTAGCTTACCCAGCTGTTGCTGGAGAAAGACAAGAATGAAGATGCACTGTGAGAGTCGTATCCTCTCTCCCAGTAGGGATATAGAAGCAAGGTCTTCTTGGCCTTGTGCGTTGAAGATTGTATGTTCATTTGCCTGAGTGATGGACCTATTATTTATTCTCCTTGTGAATTAATAAGCTCTCAACCTCACAGTTCCATGAGATCAATATTTAATTGAAGACTGTGATGTGCCAAGCACTGTGCTAGCCAGTAGGATGGAGTAAGGGTGAGAAAGGTATGGTGCTCAGTAAGACGCCCTGCTTTTGAGGTGTTCATGGGAAGACCAGCACCTGTGCCCATGAGCAAAGCCAAGGGGAGAACTGCTAAGAGAGGCCTGTCCTGATCCCTCCGGGAACACAGACAGTGAAACAATTCTGCCTGGATGAGGCAGGGAGTCCTTGACAGAGAAGGTGGTATTTGAGCTCTGTCTTCGGGAATATGGAGGAGTAATTCCAAGCAGGATAAAAGGCATTCCAGGTACAACGGGATGTGACAGGCCTGGAGGAAGAAAGCACATCACTTGTTCTGGGATTGGCAAGATGTTTTAATTTACTTGAGAGAGGAAAACAGGTGTCTTTGGTTCAGAGATGAACAGATCAATATGCATTTCATAGCAGTGGTGATCAAAATGATGTGTCTGAGGAACAGAACTTTGCTGTTAGCATCAACCGAAAGGCCCAGTGATCTGAGGACCTGTGTGCAGCATCGCCCATGCGACCCGAGGGACAGTCAGTTGTTCTGAGAAGAGCTCCCGAGGTTCGTCACCACACACAATGGTCTGGAGCTCCGTCCTGGACATGCCCGCTGTGGGGCTGGTGAATCTGTGCTACACAATCACCCACAGCCTCCGTAGGTCGGAGTGTCACTGCAGCTGTGCAGGTTCCAGAATGCTGTGGAGCTCACATTGTAGGGTAAGAGATCTTGGTTTAAGTTCTGGTTCTTCTTCCATTTACTTAGTATAGAACTTGGGGCAAGTGTCTCTTTTTTCTTATTAAAAAAAAAGTAAGTTTATATATGTATAGAATAAAAATGATTTTATATAAGAATAAATGTGATAATAGCATGCACATTTTTGAGTTCCCTTTTTTCTTGAGCTTTTCATTTTTTGCCTGACTCACACCCCCCACCTCAATGTAACAGCCCACATAGCCTTCCATATTTTCCCCCCAGTTGTGCACACATAGACACACAGACACCCTTGCACACAGCGGGATCATCATTTTGCTTTACGGAAATGAAAACATTATATGGAGTTTTCTCAAAGTATTGTGCAGTTTTATGTTCATAATTTCAGAAGTATCATGGCTATAAACTTACAAAAGAAACAGTTGAAAATTTACTTACATTTCTTTTACACTTATTTAGTTTTGTGAGTTTTGAATAATAAATTTTACTCTCAATTTTATGCATAAGTTTTTATGTTGAATTTTAATAAGAAACATTGATATTTTCAGGAAAGTTTAACCTTTCAAATGTTGTTTTTTGTATCTGACATTTATACATCCTAAATTATTAAAGTTTCAAATGTCCAAAATGTACTAAAACTTTTGGAACTCCCTGTTCCATTCTACTTTTATTTCAGAAAACTATATTGAGATCTCTTCATTCAACTGATAAAGCTCTACAACTGCAGTCCCCAATCCCGGGGTCACAGACTGGTGTTGGTCTGCAGCTTGTTAGGAACCCACCTGCAGGAGGTAGGCAGTGGGGCCAGTGGGCAGTAAAGCTTCCTCGGTATTTACAGCTGCTCCCCATTGCTGGCGTCACAGCCTTTGCTCCTCCTCCTGTCAGATCAGCTGCCTTAGATTCTCACAGGCATGTGAACCCTACTGTAAACTGCACGTGTGAGGATCTCGGTTGCACACTCCTTACGAGAATCTAATGATGAGAATCACCTGATGAGCTGAGGTGGCGCTAAGGTGGTAATGCCAGTGCTGGGAAGCAACTGCAAAGACAGGATGAGACTGTCTAATGCAGGAAACCAAGCTCAGAGCTCCCACTGATGGCTGCATTAGGGTGAATTCTGTAATTATCTTATTGTATATTATATTGTAGTAATAAGAATAGAAATAAAGTGCACAATAAATTCAGTGTGCTCGAATCATTCCCAAACTATCCCCACCCCACCCCCAAGACCCAGTCTGTGGAAAAATTGCCTTCCATGAAACTGGTCCTGGGTGACAAAAAGGTGCCAGAGCATTTGTTTTAATGAGTGCATAGTATTGCATAGTCTAATTATTAGAATCTGTTCCACCATCGTCCTGTTGATGGTGATCTACCTTGGTCATGGTGTTTCTGACCATCACCAGCACTTTGTACATTGCTATTATTTCTGTGGCATAGTTTCTGAGTGGGATTGCAGGATTGAAGACTAAATATTTTAATTTTAATACGTGTTGCTATAAATGGCTTTAGTTAATTAATTTAAAATACCTTATATTTTAGATTATTTGAAAAGAACATTCACATGGATTATTTGTTTGATGCACACAATGACTTCTGAGGTAGGGAAAGTAGATATTTTTATTATCCCATTTTACGGGTGGGAAAATGGAGGCACAAGATGCTGGATGGTTTCTTATAGTTATCCAGTTACAAACTACAAAGTACTTTATTTCAGTCCTGAGCCAAGCCTCATCCATAAAAAGCCCCATACTGTATTTTTTTGTCTACATTTTTAGTTTTGCTAGATCAGTTAAGTGAAAATCTTCAAAATCTATTAAGAAAGGGAACCATACATTTAGTTATGCCACCAGGAGAGGGCAGTAGTTGAAATACATTTGTTTTCCCAAATATTAGCACCCCCAGCCTCTGTTAAGGACTGTTTGTGTCTTCATTTCTTTGATATTTTTAATGCCTTCATTTTAGTTGTGGGTTACCTGTTTGGTCATTGAAATTTTTATTTAGATTTAATGGATACATTTCATCAGTGTTTGCTTTCTTTGGATTTTTTTTTTTTTTAAATATATGGGAACACACATTGGAGTTTATCCCTGGGGTTGTAAAAGAATGTGCATTGTTTTTCTTGGTTCCCTTAAAGAACTTCTGACTGTTGAAATTCCACTTTTGCAAACTTACTGGCTATGTGACTTGGGGCAGTTCATGTAGCACTCAGTTTCCTCACCTGTGAAAGGGGAGAATATACTTACCTCCTAAGGCCAGTATGTGAAGGAGTCATAAATGTCCACCAAGCAACACAGCCTGCAGCTCACGGCAGAGGCTAGGTGTGTGTGCAGCACGGGGCAGGAGCTGGTGGTGCTGACGGTGACATCTCAGGTCCAACACTGTCTGCCAGGAGCACACTGGATGGGGTGCATGTTTTTAATAGTTTTTATCTATACCATTATCAAAATACCATTCAGTTACCCTGCATTTTGTACCTAATGGAAGTATTGATACAGCACAGCTCCTTAGATAGAAGTGAAACTATAGGAAGGCTCATGGCATTTCTGGGTACTATTTTTTGTGACAAGTGTTTAAACCACATTGAATACTTTTGTTCCTGCAAGAGTTTGATTGAGAGGAACAGCAAAAAGAAATCTAGTTTCTCTTCCTCCGTGGTTTTCTTAGCTTCTTAGCTGTCTTTTCTGGGAGATGGGAAGGAGTGGTTACTTAAAACCAACAGTGTGAGTAAATAGGAACGGTGAGTGTAGATGGCACTCATTCCCTGGTGCTGTTAGGCAAGCCCCATTGATGTGGCTTGGGAGACATCTGTGAATAAACAGATTTTTTTTCCCTTCAAAATGTTAAGACTTTTTGTTTGTAGCAGGAACAGCTGTGGAATTCAGCTATTTGTTGGTAACGTGATGTCTGAGTGAGGGATGATGTTTAGATGTACTACATTAATATCCAAAATGTCGCTTTAGATAACACTAAGGTGGTGAGGTGAGTGGAATGAAGGCAGGAAATTCAGAGTCACAGCTGACATTTCATTCTCTCCAAGGTTTGTGAAAAGGCTCCAGCTAACTTTGCATTTCCCCAGGAAGGAGGGCGGAGGTTCACTTGGTATCACACCCTGTACTATTTAAACACAGCTTGGTTCCTTTTCTCTCCTGTGAAGAGTGGTGACAGAAACGTGCCTTTCGCCAACTTCATTCTGGTCTGTAGCACTTGGGCGAAGGGAGAGCCCGGGTACCTGCTGCCAAGTGAGAACAGCAGTGAGTGTTTTCCTGATTGTGCCCAAAAGTGGCTTCTGGCATCCTATGTTCACAAACGACGATGTTTTCCCAGTAACTCGGAAGAGTACCTAGATAGCTTTGAGTATTGTGGGAGTGAAGATGGGATGTTGAACTGTATGGAATCCTCCCGAAGGAGGATTGTGAAACCCAGAGAAAGCCTGGAACAGCCCAGCCTTGAGGTTAATCAGTGGCAAAACCAGAGAACCCAGATTTCCTGACACCTCCCAGCACTGTGCATAAACTTCACAGCCTCTTAACCTAGGGCATAGGTTGGGTGAGATTTCATATGATTCACATTTTGTGCAACGGAGCTAACGTAAACAGTGGAGTCAAAGAGACACAGTCCTGGTGAGAATTCTACCACTTACTAACTAGATGGTCTCATTGATGTTAACCCCATAAATATCAGTTTTCTTGTTTGTAAAATGGGGATAATAATAAATAGTTCATTGAGTTGTCATGAGAACTCAATGTGTAACATGTGAAAAGCTTACTGCAGGGCCTAGTATATTGTAGGTGTAGAAAGATGACAGCTTTTCGTGGGCTGGGTACCACACTACCCACTGGAGGTATAAAGAAAAATAAGACACTGTCCCCTCTACTCAAGTAGTCGGCAGGATAGCTGGGCAGACACACACATATAAATAAAATAGTGCGTGTTCAGCATGATTGTAGCAACAAGGTGGCACATAGGAAGTACAGACCACAGGAATTTGGGAAGGTTTCAGAATGGAAACACTTCACAGAGTTTTAAAGATGAATAATAATTTTGAGGCAGGCAAGGACTTTTCAGGAAAAGATTATACAGTATGCTAATGTATGGATCTGTGAAATAATATTTGTATTTTTAGTATTAAAAGATTAATATTAACAGACCTGTCATTGGTTTACAAAGATAAAGAAGCCAGAAAGAGCAGAGTAGGAAAAAATGAATATAATCTAAGAATATAATTTGTGGAGCTTTGGGTCAACATTAAAAGACTTTAAATCTGGGGAGCAGTACAGTAATAAACGTGCCAGGCAGGGAATGGACTGGAGGAGGAGAGCAGTGAGGGCTTTGGTCTGGCTTGGGTACCTGCATCCTGTCACCAAGCCTGATGGGGGTAGTAGGTAAAGAGTACCATCTGGGACATTGTATGGGGGGTATACAGATGGTTGGGTCCATTGGAGTTGGTTGTGTAGGTCTAGATCAGTGTTTTTCAGCCTTTTGTATCTCACAGAACACTTGAGCCTCTAGTTGATATTCCATGGCACACTTAATTTTGTTGATCAAAAAAAGAGATTAAGAAAAGGAATATTCCTGGGCAGCACCTATGGCTCAGTGAGTAGGGTGCTGGCCCCATATACCGAGGGTAGAAGGTTCAAACCCAGCCCCAGCCAAACTGCAACAAAAAATAGCTGGGCGTGGTGGTGGGCACCTGTGTTCCCAGCTTCCCAAGAGGCTGAGGTAAGAGAATCGCCTAAGCCCACAAGCTGGAGGTTGCTGTGACAGCACAGCACTCTACCAAGGGCGACAAGGTGAAACTCTGTCTCTAAAAAAAAAAAAGAAAGAAACAAAGAAAAGGAATATTCCTACTCTGCTTTGAACTTCTTTTGAAAATAGTTTAATTCATGATCTTTAAAAGTTTCATGGTATACCAATGTGCTCAGGCACACCACTTGAAAATCCCTGCTCTAGAGCAAAGCAGGAATAAAACCAACACTGTAGATGAGCTTGTTTGGAGTAAAGTATCCAAATGGACTGAGATGGCCCAGGGTGGAACCTGGAGGTGCCCAGTGTTGGAGAGGTAGGCAGCAGAAGAGGGGAGGAGACTGAGACAGAGAGAGAGGGGCATGGAACATGGGGAAGGAGGAGAGTCAAGTGGGCAGTAGTGTCAGGATATTCTGCATGTTAAAATAAGCAGGCATTTACATGGACATGTGAAATAGAATGGGGTCAGAGTACGGCAGAGGGCCAGCACTGTGCAGTGAATCCTGTTTCTTGGACTTCATAATTGAGAGATCAAGATGTGCTTGATCTAAGTGAGAATAACTTACTGAAGATATTTAGATGGTAGCCAGGTTTCAATGGGGTGACGAGAGCCAGAGGGGAGGCTCTTTTTGCACATGGAAGGGTCTCAGAAGATGCAGTAGAGCAGAGCAAGAGTTCTGGAAACAAAGGCATGTCGGGGCTGATGTTGAGCAGCCCTGATGCTTGTGAAGGAAGGTTAAGGGTGGGTGGGGATACTTATACACTTTTGGATAAGGGAACTCCCCTCTTTTCTGTCTCCTCCAGTGTTTTCCTTTATCTGCTTCAGCTCACAGATTGCAGGGCCCCTCACGTGGGGACTGCTCCCGTCCCAGCAAGCTCATAGACTCCTGTGTTAGGTTCCCTCCAGAGCTAGTTACAGCTGTCCTGCTGTTTGGAGCCCCTCAGCACTGTTTCTCTGCTTTCTGACCACTGGTCTCTCAAGCCCTCAACTTTCTTATGTTCTTGTTTCCTATCAATTTGAGACCTTCTCCAGAATGGTTGCACCCTGAAACTTTTGCTCAGAACCTGAGTTTCTTCTCATGGTGTGCCACACGTTTTAAGAATGTGCGTGTTGCCGATGTATATACATGTATGATATGATAAAGGCAGTGTGGCCACAGGAGTAAAGAAAACAAGGCTTGGAAGAAAAAAAAACTATTACATTCACAAATTCCAGCGAGGGTGTCCCCACATGCCCTATGGGGGCCAAAAGATAGGAGAGCTCAAATTAGCCACACCCTTTAGTGGAAGGCGTTCGGGATTGGCTGGTTCTGGGCTGGCTTTGAGCTCCAGGGCTGATCCCTGCTTGGCCAGTGCAGGGCCCTGGGCCAGTGAAGCAGTACAGGGTTGCTTCTCAGGGCCTCACCATGGAAGAGGCATGTCTCTGGACTGGCAGTTGTTACTGAGGCCTGCTCCTGGCTGGGCTCTTTGCTCTTCTTAGTATTGGCTCAATCTCTGTCCATCAAGAAAGGCATTTCAAAGATGTCAAAACTTCATAATGTACAGAAAATACAAAATATACAAAATACACCATGACTTTCTAGTGTTTCTTAGTCAACCTGTCTGCCTATTTATTAATCTGAGCTCTGATTTTTTTTGTTTGCTTGTTTTTTGTTTTATATTTTTGCCCGTACAGCAAATCCAGGCCTTACAACTTCCAGTATACTGAATCCTTACTCCTACTATTACTAGGATCTGTGTCTTGGGGTACTTAAGACAAATGGTAAGTCTTAAATGCTAATGTCAGGTATCCAAACATGGTTAGGTAATTACTGGGGAGTCAATAAAGCTTTATGCCCAGGAGGGACAATTTGGGTTGATTAATTTGGCAGCAGACATTATACGGAGTGACTATAGGTGGTCGCTGCCTAGTAAAATGTGGAGTGACTAGAGGGAGGGCAAATAGGTTAGGAAGCTATTATCATAGTACAGATTTGGGGTAAAAAGGCCAGAAATACAGTGGAAGCCATGAAAATAGAAAGAAGGAACATAGCTAAGAAACAATTCATGGAAAGTTTGAGAGGTATGGTTACTCAAAGGAAAAGAGACCAAAGACACATATTTTTAAAAATGTAGATGAAGTTTAAAGAAAAAGTAAAATGTGAGAAATATACTAGCATTCATTTAATGATGTATTATTTGAACTTGTGAGGCAAATAAACAAATTTCGCATGATTTAGCTAATATGAATATATATTATAGATTACATAATATTATTTTATATTTTCTCTTTCTGATTAGGTTAGCCAAAGGCTTATCAATTTTGTTAATCTTTCCAAAAAACCAACTTTTGATTTGTTGATCTTTTGAATGATTCTTTAGTTTTCAATTTCATTTAATTCTGCTCTAATTTTGGTTATTTCTTTTCTTCTGCTGGGTTTGGGATTGGAATGTTCTTCCTTTTCCAGTTGCTTGAGATGTCCCATTAAGTTGTTTACTTCCTCTCTTTCCGTTCTCTTGAGGAAGGCATAGAGTGTTATAAATTTCCCTCTTAGGACTGCCTTTCCAGTATCCCTCAGGTTCTGATAATTCATGTCTTTGTTGTCATTTTATTCCAAAAATTTAGTAATTTCCTTCTTAATCTCATCTATGACCCAGCTATCATTCAGCATAAGATTATTTAATTTCCATGTCTTTGTATGAGTATGAAGATTCCTGTTGTTGTGGAGTTCAACTTTCATTCCGTGAAAAACACAAAGAATAATTTCTATTATTTTAATTTGCTGAGGTTAGACTTGTGACCTAAGATGTGATCAGTTTTGGAGGATGATGTTCCATGGGTTGATGAGAAGAATGTGAATTCAGTTTTATTAGGATGAAATGTTCTGTAGATGTCTGTTAAGTCCATTTGTTGTAGGGTCAAGTTAAAGTCCAATATTTCTTTGTTTAGTTTATTCTTGAAGGTTCTATCCAACACTGCCAAAGGAGTGTTAAAATCTCCCACTATTATGGTGCAGGAAGATATCAAATTGTTCATGTCTGTTAAGGTTTCCTTTATAAACTGAGGAGCATTCTGGTTGGGCACATAAATGTTAGTAGTTGAAATCTCTTCCATGTTGAGTGTTCCCCTTGACAAATATGAAGTGACCATCTTTATCTTTCCTTACCTTTGTTGGTTTAAAGCCTATTGTATCTGAGAATAATATTGCAATACCTGCTTTGTTCTGATTTCCATTTGTCTGAATTATAGATGTTAATCCCTTCATACTGGGTCTGTTTTTATCCTTTATGGTAAGATGAGATCCTTGTATGCAGCAGATATGTGATCTGAGTTTATGTATCCAGTCAGCCAACCTGTGTCTCTTTAGAGGACAATTTAAACCATTCACATTAATTGAGAGAATTGATAAGCCTAGTAGTGTTTTGGGTGTCAAATTTTTCAAATGTCTAGTGGACATTTTTAATCCTTTTACCACTGTGGAAATTGGGTTTTGTTCAAAAATTTCTGAGTGAGTTTACCTTGGTAGTGGAACATTGTGCTAGTCATTGTGGAGGATGGGTCTGAGAATATCCTGGAGAGCTATTTAGTTATGGCAAATTTCTTAAACATGTGTAAATGAAACTCAGTTTAGCTGAATACAGGATCCTAGGCTGAAAGTTGTTTTGATTTAGGGCAGTAGTTCTCAGCAGTCGGTTGCAACCCACAGAAACTGTATTAAAGGGTCACGGCATTAAGAAAGTTGAGAACCACTGATTTAGGAGGTTGAAGGTTGATGACCATCCTCTTTTGGCTTAAAAAGTTTCAGCTGAGAGATCTGTAGTCATTCTAATATTCTTCCCCTTGTAGGTTATTCTTTTCTTATGTCTGACTGCTTGCAGAATTTTCTCCTTCATATTAACTTTGTCAAAGTTAATTACAATGTGTCTGGGTGATGCTTTATTTGGATTAAGTCATGCTGGGGTTCTGAAACTGTCTGCTATCTGAATTTCTGTATCTCTTGCCATGCTTGGGAAATTCTCCTCCAGTATATCTCAGAGTAGAGCACCAGTGCATTTAAGACCATCCTCTTCTCTTTCAGGAATTCCTATAAGGCAAATGTTTGCTCTTTTGGAGTGGTCCCACAACTCTATCAGAGAATGATCCGTTTTTGCTCTCCACTTCTCTGCTTCTCTGAGCATTTGGGAGTGTTCAAAATCTTTGTCTCCAGCGTCAGAGATCCTTTCTTCAGCCTTGTCTCAGATTCTACAGTAGAATCTTCACAGGGATTCTATTGTATTTCTCAGATCTTTGAGGGCAACAAATTCTTGCCTCAATGTGTCTAAATCTTTGGACATTTTGTCTTTGAATTCATTGAATTCTTGAGACAACTTTTGAATTACTCCTTGAATTTCTAATTCCAACTTTACTTCCATTTTGTTAATCTTATTTGCCATCCATATTCTGAACTCAATTTCTGACATCTCAACCATTTGTTTATGAATTGCATCTTCTGTTGTGACTCCTTTGTTGTTCCTTAGGAAAGCTGATCTACTCTGATTATTCATGTTGCCAGAGTTTTTCCACTAATTCTTCCCCATGATTATTTTTCTCAGTATGGCTAGAGAAGCTGGTACGGTGGAATTGGATTGAAAGCTCCTGGAGTTGTAATTAACCAACCCTTTACCAAAGAGCTGGAACTGGTGGCTGCCACTTTTCCCCTACAGCTTTACAAAGTAGTGTATCCTGAGATTCTGGGGACCTGCTTGGTGTGATGGGGCTAGGTGGCTCTGTCTTGTATTCAGCTAGTCTCTAACCAATTCTAGTGAATCAGTAGCTTTGGGCTGAAATCTTAGCTGGGGAGAAGTACGAACAACTAAGACACCCCGCCCCTGATAGGCAAAAACTGGAAGAAAAGAATCAGACTCTCCCACTACAACACAACCAGGGCTCAACCTTAGAGGATCCCCAGGTGACTGGGCCAGGTCTAGAGTTCCAAACCAGTTGTTAGCACAATCGATGATCAAGTGGGAGAGTTCAAAAGGTCTCCAGTGACTCAACAGCAGGGGTCCACTGGCAGCTCAAATGTGCCTTGCTTAGGTGCTCTATGGAGTAAGGAAGGCCTCCCCAAGCAAGAGAGTTAGTCCAGGGGGGCTGGCACCTCCTTCCCCACCTTGCACCTCTGCCACGCCGAGTCACTGGTAACCCTGTGTTGCTATGGCCCAGTTCTCTCCAATGAGCAAATACTCCAGGGATTTGTACTTGTCAGAGTCAAAGGGAGTCAGTGCCTCCTCAGTCAGGCCACCACACTCTGCCACCACTCAGCAGGGGGAGCTGAAGCTTGATTTCCTCCGGTGCTCAATGAAAACTGGGGAGTGTTCCATCAGAGTTTGCTCCAAGCCAGGGGTTAACGGTGCAGCGCATGTTTTCAGAGACCGGCCTCTGCCCCAACTGCACTGCTCCTCTGGTACCCGGGCAGGGTGAGGTCTGGCTCCCTCTGGCAGTCCACAGAATTGGGAAGTGTCTCTCTCCAAAATTTGACCCCAGTGGGATCGGACTACTATCACTACTGCATGACAGGTGCCTCCATGCGGGTTCCTGCACCTCCTGCTGCCACTGATATGCACTTTTGCGATGCTGGTCCAGTCTCCCTCCTCTCTACTACTCAAGTCACAGTTTCAGCACAGCTGCACTGCTGCAACTCCTGAAATGCCCAGCCCTAGCAAGGAACCATGGACACTTGAGTCTCTGTAGGGGGTGGGCTTCCAGACCACCAGACGAGGGGGGAAGGGTGGACTGGGAATTCAGAATGTAAGGGAAGATATTTGTTCAACTTTTATGCTGGGCAAGAGAATCCCCAGGCTCACAGTGGGGTCTCTCTGGAGAAGGAGACCCAGTCTTCAGCGACTCTCTCCCATGGAGTGAGACAAGAGGTCTTCTGTTCAGTGCTTGCTTATAGAAGTCACACAACAAGCCACTCTCTTGGGGGAGGGGAAAGACTCTTGCCCTCTTTGGAATAGGTTTTGTACCTGAAATTTACTTCCTTGGAATCACAGCTTGCTTTGGCAGGGATGACATGCAATTATCAGTCTTCTCTCTCAGCTGAGCTCCCGACCTTCAGCATTATTGGGTTCTTTCTGGCCATTATCTCTCCCTCTGGAGGCAAGCTTCTGTTGAAAGCTGGCTCCAGTCAGCCATATTCCCCTTCCTCCTCAATCTTAAACATTCAAAGCTGAGAAAGCTCATGTCTGAGAGTCCATCACTGAGAACAAAATACCCCACAGATGTTGCTCAAACAAACTTCAGAATCCAAAGAACCCATTGACACCAAATGTTAGGGTCCCACTCTGGGGCAGGGTCCGCTAAGACATGGAACTGGTGTGACCAACTGAAGAAATATAAAGTTAGGAACAATGGTAAAGAAAGAGACATGAGACACAGAATAGAATTTTCAAAGGTGGGAGCTTAGGAGACCACTGCCCATTTGTGAGTTCCAGTGAGTGGCCTATATTGGTAATTTAAAAACATTTTATGAGAAGAAAAATTCCTTTTACTCTTTCTGACATTGGTCAGCCTATTATTTTCGCCTGAACAAAAATTCTCTTTCAAAATAATTTTTTTTCAAAATATAGGATTAGGTTTTTTCCATTGAAAAGTTGATCATAGTATGAGAATTCAAGCCTTTTTTGGCACTTCCTATTGGTGAATATTTACTCCTTATCATTTTACCTATTAGTTTGTTGTTTTTCTTCTGTCTTATGCAGGCAGTTATGAAAACAAAGTGATTTTTACTGTCTACTTTTATAACCTACCAGGAGAGTTTCTTACAATTTCATTGTATTAGGAAAATCATTGTATAAATGAGAACTCTCAAGTTTTCTAAAATAAAGAGTAAGAAAAAATAATAAATGTTAATTTCAAAACTTAGGTATATATAAAGAACCTCCTAAATGTCTGTGTTTTTCTATACTTTAAAGTGCACATTCTAACATAGTTTACTTGGGTGATTTACTTCTTTAAATTATGCAGTGTATCACACATGTCGAAGGAATATATAACATATGACACATTTTAAGAATTAAATTTAAAAAGTCTACATTTCTACTGCCAGCCTTAAGAATCTTAGAATTATCGCTACTATTGAAATCCCTGTGTACCCTCTCCTATTATATTCTCCTATCTCCAGCCACTTCCCTACATTTTGAGTTAATCAATCACTCTTGGTTTTCTTTAGTTTTACCACGTACATATGTATCTTTAAAAAGGATCTCACTTTAACCTTTACATAAATAGAATCATAAGTAGAATTGATTATTTGTGAATTGCTTCCCCCCAAACATAATGTTTTGAGTTTCATACATGTTGATTTATAAGACTTTAGTTCATTCATTTTTATTATTTAAATGTAGTATTTTATTATATTTATTATACTACAATTTATTTAGCTATTCCATTTTCAAAGGGTCCCACATTTATCACATATCTGGAAAATTTATTGGCCTCCTTATTAACGAAAATAATTTATAGATTTGGGGAGTTCCTTTTTGGGGTTTTTTTTGAGACAAGAGTCTCATTCTGTTACCCTGGGTAGAATGCCACAGCAACCCCAAACTCTTAGGCTCAATAGGTCCTCTTGCCTTAGCCTCCTGAATAGCTGGGACTACAGGTGCCCACCATGACACCTGGCTAGTTTTTTCTGTTTTTAGTAGAGATATGATCATACTCTTGCCCAGGCTGGTCTTAAACTCCTGAGCTCAAACAGTCCACCCACCTCAGCCTCCCAAAGTGCTAGGATTACAGATGTGAGTCACTGCACCCAAACAAGGGTTTCTATTTACATTATCACATATTTATGAGTAATGAATTTACTTATTTTTCTATTCACTAAAATGACACTTCCTTTTTCTTGTCTTATTGAGTTGGCTAGTATCACCAGTGTTAAATAGAAGTGGTGATAGATAAAACCTTAACTTTTTGTTGACTTTATAGACAGTGACTTAAAGTTTCACCCTTGGGTATGATGCTTATCATAGAACTGCTTCGTGATACCTTTTATTAAGTTGAGGAAATTTCCTTCTAATTTCTTGTTTACTAAGATTTTTATTTTTTTGTTGTGTATGAAGAAAAATTTATTAGAACAGGAGGACAAGAAACCACCCCATGAATACTGAAGGACCCCTCACCACTATTTTTATTCCTCATCTCTAGTCATGAAAGTGGAGGATTTAATTAGTTATGTCTGCTGTTTACGCTTTTGGGGAATCCAAGGGGTCAATAGACTTTCTCTGAAGCCCTCTCAGACAGGCTTAGAGGTGTGTTATGGCCACATTTGCTTTCTTGTGGTTGAGGAGTTATGGTTTTATTCATAATGACTTCCTCACCTTTCTTGAAAATGTCAGACTTCTCCCTTGTGTGTGTCCTCTAATGTCTATGGAGGTTTAACTAAATCCTTGCCAACAGTCCCTGCAGACATAAGGCTTCTCCTCTGTGTGTGTCCTCTGGTGTTTGAGCAAGGATGACTTATCACTGAACCTGTTCCCACAGTCCCTGCAGAGGTAGGGCTTCTCTCCTGTGTTTGTCCTCTGGAATATCTGGAGAGTTGACTTAAGACTAAATCCTTGCCCACACTCCCTGTGTACATAGGGCTTCTCTCCTGAGTATGTCCTCTGGCGTGTGAGGAGAGTTGACTTATGGCTAAATCCATGTCCACACTCCCTGCAGACATAGGGCTCCTTCCCAGGTTGTATCCTCTGGTGTGTGAGGAGGGTTGATGTACAGCTAAATCCTTGCCCACACTCCCTGTGTATATAGGGCTTCTCCCCTGTGTATGTCCTCTGGTATGTGAGGGGTTTGATCTTGAATGGCTGTTATATTTTATAACTCGGTATCCTTTGAGATGATCATACTGTATATTTTCCTTTCACTTGATAACAAAGACAATGAAGCAGTCTCAAATATTGAAATAGCTCAAATTTAGGCCCTTTTTTTTTTTTTTTTTTTTTTTTTTTACAAATTATTAGATTTGAATTGCTAATAATTGTGTTCAGGATTCTTGCATTTATGTTCGCTAATAAGATTGTCTCATGGTCAGTTTCTCCTTGAGGTTCTTTGAATTTGGCTTTATATATTTTGAAGATGTGTTGTTAGGAACATAGTATCATTATATCTCCCAGGGTAATTAAATATTTTTATTATTAACATGGCTTTTTTATCTGTTTGCCTAAAATTTATTTTGAATGGGTTTAGTTTAGCTAAACCAGATTTCTGGGTTAGTGTTTGCCTGCATGTATCTGTCTATTGCCTTGCTTTTTCAAGGTCACGAAAGGTTTTGGATTTGTCCTTTGTAAATCACATAATTGGCTTTTGTCCTTTTTACATACACTAGCTTTACTAAGGTATAATATTCTTACAGTAAAACTCACACATTTTAATTGTACAGTGTGATTAATTTTGACAAGTGTGTACAGTAATGTAACCACCACCACAATAAAAATATAGATCACTTCCTTCACACTAGAAAGTTCCTCATGCCTTTTTGCCATGGGTTTCCTTCCCCTCCCTCTGGCGCTGGGAAACTGCTGATCTGATTTGTATCATTAGTTTTGTCTCTTCCAGAATATTGTGTAAATAGAATCATATGGTATGTAGTCTTTGGTGTTTGGCTCCTTTCAACTGAGCATAATGCTTTTGAAATTCATTCATGTTATTATATCTACCAAAATTTCATAAGCTTTATATTTTCTGAGTATCATCCCATTTTCTGGATATACAGTAATTGCTCAGCCATTCACCAATTGATGCACATTTGGGTTGTTTGCGGTTTTTAGCTGTTATGGATAAAACTGCTGTGAACACATACATGTCTTTGTGTGGACATATGTTCTCTGTATTTTAATGTAATCATACAGTCTTTATTTTTTGACCAGAAAATTTAGTTGATTTCTATTGTTTACCAGATTGCATTGATTACTCTAATGCTTTCGTATTCATTTTGACCATCTTGTTTTTTTGCTATTTGTCCTACTTTTTTATGTTCTTTATTTTTTCTTTATTGCTTTCATTTGGGTTTTCTTTTTCTTTCTTTAATATAATTACATGGTTTTTCTTCTACTAGTTTGTCAGTTATAGGTACTATTGTTTCTCAGTGCTTACTCTTCAGATAAACTCATCCTGTTTAACTTGATAAAATCTTACATTAAACAGTATTCACTTTTATCCCAGTTAGGAATCTTAGAGTTCTTTAATTCTGAACATCCTTTATCAACTTAATTTGCCATTGTTATTCAGTTTTTAGTTTTATATGTTTTTATATTACTCATCATTATAATTCATATATTATTATAAATTAATTCATATATAAATTAATATGTAAATATATACTAAATTATATATTTAGTATATATTTATATAGTCTATATTTTAATATAGCCATACATTTACTTATTTTTTTGCTCATCATTTCTTCTTTCTTCTCATATCATTGCTTTTTTCTGTATTTCTTTTAGAAGTTACTCAAATGAATATTTTGGAAGTAAATTTTCTTATTTTTTGTTTGATTGAAAATCCCTGTTACTTGCCCATGTTTGTGACAGTTTGCTACATATATAATTCCAGATTCAATATTATTTTCTCTCATGTTTTAAAGACATTTTCCCCAATTTTCTCTTTTTCTATTGAGAAATCAGCTATCAATCCAAATTTTATTGGTTTGTAAGTAATCTGATTTTTTTCTCCTCTGGCTATTCTGAAGATCTTTTTGGTAATGGTCTTCTGCAATTTTACTGGGTTTTATCTGAGTGAGAACTTCTTTTATTCGACTTCCTTGAGATTCATTTGGCTTTGTGAATTTGTTGATTAATAATTATATAAAATCTTAGGGAAAAAAATCACCCTGATGCTGCCTCATCTACATTGTCTATTTTTTCCTTCACACTCTGCCTTCTACATCTCTAAACCTTTCTCAGATTTTCTATCCCTTTTCCATTTCTATATAAGATTATGTATAATTTCCTTATAACTATCTACCAAATCATCATTTCCTATGTCAGCTGCATCCAATATGGTATTAGACTTACTTATTGAGTCTCTAATTATAATTATATTTTCATTTCTAGAAGTCATTTTTGGTCATAACCCAAATCTGCCCAGGCATTTTTGATATCTTATTCTTTTATATATATATATATATTTTGAGAGTCTGTTTACTTTCTTTAAACACACTTCTGTTTTATATTTTGCATTGGATATTTTCAATAGGTGAAGCCTCTGAAGATGTTGATTCTGCAGAGTCTTCTCACTCATGTTCATGGCAGCTGCACTTTTTTGTTTCGTGATTTTTCTGTTGTAAACTCGATTACTTAGAATTCTTAGTTATGACAATCCCTTGAAACGTGGATTTAATGCTCATTATTCTACAGAGGCTTTGCATTTGTTTCTGCCGTGTGTTTGGGGGCACCGCCAACCCAGGAGTTTTTACTCTAAATATTTAGGTTTAGGAGAGGGCACATGGATATGTAATTTCTGATCTCAAACAGTGTAAAGGCAGGCTTGAAATTTTGGAAGGAGACTTTTTCTTCTTCTTATCCTTTCTCCTGATCTTGGAGAGAACTTTTTAAAAATTTTACCCACTGAGAATTTGCCCTTCAGCGGTATTGGCTTTAGCCATCATACCTTCTGTGGACATCAGTCTGTCTCACTTCCTGCAGACCCCCCACCCCCAGGGCGCATGCCAGTTTCAGGACCTGCCTGCTTCCCTAAGCTCTAGTCTTCTTGTCATTTCTGACTTTTGGTAATTGCTGTTAACTTTCTTGTAGCTCAGCCATGCCTTTAAAAATATTTTTAAAGCTTGCCCCCATGTTTTTAGGCATTCTACATGTATTTACCATCCTTGGGAATCAGAAGTCCTCTTTATTAGAAAGTTGAACTATTTTCTGCAAAGGGAGCAATGATTAGTTAGATCCTTGTCATTCACAGATTTCACACTGCAATTGTCACTTTACATCACAAAGGCATCATATTTTTACCTATGAAAAATAGTATTTGGTTCACATAAACATTATGTTTATTTTTAAAAGATTTTATCTTTGTGATACTCCAAAATGGAATTACAAAAGGTTTTAAATTAGTCACTCACTCAGTTTTCAGCAAATACTTGCTGAGCCTCTGCATTTTGGGTGCTGACGAATAGGATACATCCAATAATTAAAGTAGATAAAAATTCCTGCTCCTGTTGAGCTTACATTCTAGTCAGAGAAGATGTCCGATTAACAAGACAGGTAAACTAAGTGTGTGGTGTGTTATCAGATGGCAGCTCTGTAGGAAACAACTGGACAAGTACAGTAGAATTATGAGTTGTTCTTATCATTCTTCACTTCTTAAAGAGTTATGTTCAAGATTGTTAAGAGCCATTATAATTAAGATTCATGGGAAAAAATTAAACATTCTACTGCAACATGATGCTGACTTAAACTTGTAAAGATTAAATTGAAATTGACGTGTATATTTGTGTTAGTTCCTAGATTAAAAACCAAATGTTCTTAGTACACATCTTAATTTGCAAAATTAGATTTTCAGTGGTCTTTGGTAAGAAGGTAAATGAATAGAAAATGTTGACCACAATAAAACTTTATCTATGTAATGCCAAAAATTCTCAGATTTCTAAACAGAACATTAAACTGGACAATGTTCCTTTCTACCCACCAATCCCCACAAAGGCAAAAACAAACAAAATATTCAGCAACAACTAAATATCAAAGGGAGCTAAATATATATTAGACTTAACTCACTAGGTTGGTTCTGAAAGCCCCAAATGGTGAAGCTATAAAAGGCCATTCATTTCTTTAGTGCAGAAACTGACAAACAGGGCAGAAGTAGCCAGAAGGGAACAAAGAGCGTGCTGGAGACCTTTGCAGACTGCAGCAGTGGACACCAGGGTGCAGAGCAGCAGGCACTGTTTTAAGAAGCACACCGTTAATCCAGAGACTAAAGCTCTGCAGACCAAGAGCAAAGGACCATTCACAGCTCAGTTCTCACGAGGGCATGACCAAGCTCTGTTACAGGCGCGTCAGCTGAGGGACAGAGACTCTATTGTTCAGCAATTGTGGTGGCTACCAGCAGGAAGTGGGGGCAATGTCTGGGTTAGTGTCCTGACACCAGTGACTTCATTGATCCAACCTGTGCAAGTATCAGGGAAGGGCTTAGAATAGGAAGAGTTATTGCAGAACATAACTTGGGAGTAAGTTTTTAGTTGTGAAAGCATCATCCAGGACTTTCCATTTTTAGTGCTGTTTATCCACAGACTTTTCTTCGTAGTAAAAAATCAAGGATAACAAAATATCTGTCTTCTCATAAAGATAAGGTACTTTCACAAATATGTAAATCACTATAACGGTTTTTCCAATTGTAAAAAGTAACCTGTTTATTGGGAAAAGGTTCAGAAAATCTTTTTTTTTAAACTAATAACCCAGGAGAAAGCAACTGTTAACATTTTATTATTATATATTTGTGGTTTCCAAACTGTGCGCCATGGTCCTTGGGGCACCATAACAATCTCTGGGTATAACTCTGGGGTTGGGACAAGATAACTTTTCATCATCCAGGGAGACGCTTGGTGACTGTTGTATAATACTGTGCCAACTAATAGCTGGAGATAGTTAAGCATTAGATCACACGACAGTCCTTTTGATGACATCATGTCTTTGCAAAATTAGATTTTCAGTGATTGCTGAATTTTTAGGAATTAAAAAGTTAGTAGCACATGAAAATCAGTGTGGAATAGAAAATGAGCATAGTAGTATCCATCATGAGTCCGAGATTTAAAGTGACACAGTGCCCAACAGGCACATTCTGAAGAAGGAAATAACAGTACTTTAATTTATGTATGTTATTTTTGCAAATAGCTACTAAATTATTAGGATGTAAACAGTAACTATTATTTGGAGCTAACTACTTAAGAAACAGCACTATTAGGTATTTGTCTTGGCCTGGAGGCACTTTGAAAAAATTGCTGACACTCTAAGGACTCCCAGAAACATTAAAGAACCTCTAATTTATGTATATCCTTCCAGACTTTCTCCTGTGTACAACCACATATACTTTTGAAATCTGTGTGTTTCTTTCATTTAACAATATATAGGGAAAAATCTTTGAATGTCAGTAGTGTGGATTATTATTTTTAAATTCTCATGTCAGAACAGTTTCCCATTGTTTGAATTTCTGTATTTTTAACCAATCTCCTAATGTTAGAGGTGTAGCAAAACTATACTTTTATAATCAGTGATGTGGTCAACCTCTTTGCATATCTTCTTTTTTATATATCCAATGATTTCTTACACTAGATTCCTAGAAAATGATTTGCTAAGTCAAAAATTATGCACTTTCTAATACCTCTGACACCCAGAGAAAGAGAGGGTAGGGAAAAGAGAAAGTATGTGTGCCAAGTTACCCTTCCAAAGAGATTGTGCCAGTTTCTTTTCCCAGTAGTTTATAGGTGCACCTCAGCAAAACTCCCAAGTGTCCAAACTCCGATTTGTGAGCTAGTCAAGCCTATTCTTTTTCAACCACTGATTAAACTTAATGCCAAAGAGAAAGCTAAGTAACTGTGTTCTGACCAGGAGCTCCTGGGAGCTTCTACAGCTGAAGACCCAGCTAAAGTCAGAGGTAGCAGGTAGAGGCATCCAAGAAGACCCACTTACAGAATAGAAAAGCCATCTGCAAGGAAACTTCTCCAGCCTGTGCTTTGCTAACTAGTTTTCTAAAACAACACTGTGCTCCCGGCAAAGCCATACTACACTGCATAGCTTCCACTCTCCTCTGTAAAGAAGAAACAAATGTATCAAAATTGGAGTTGACATCAGGAGATTTTTTGAGGGGATAATTTTCAGTGCACCATGAAGCTCAGAAAGGATCCTCCTGTTGGTTCACGGCACATATATTTTCATCTGTGATATACATTCAGTTTGTACACATGAGCTGGTATTTTCAATTTTAACTCATTAAGAAATAAAACTGTTTTAGACCCTGATCCCAGAGGCAAAAAGAAATGAGGTACATTTGTCAATATTTCTATTTTAAGAGAACTTTGGAGCCCTTCAGCTCTCTGGCAAATGAAGCTGTATAGAGGGGCTCGTTCCCAAAGTCTCCTGAATGGGTTAGACTCAGCTGGATTTCACAAGACGGTGATGTATTTTACCTTTTTCTTTTGTACAATGAAGACATCATCTGTCTTTAATCTTGATTTAAAATATTTTAAAAATAATTCCATTTTATAAATAGCCCTCTGAATTAATACTTTTTGAAAAATTAGCGCTTAGCTGTTTTTGAAAAGGTAAACTTACCCCTTTAGGGATCTATACTGTACGCTTTCCAAATTGAAGTAAAAATTAGTGGGACAAGATGTTAAGCAATATAAACCTGCTTAAGGCAGAAAACCTCAAACATTTTGTTATAGATAAAGTGAATCTTATGTTCTAAGTACTCATCACTGGATTATCTTACCTTAAATAGAACCAGGAAGCTGTTTTCATTTATATCTGGAAGAAAAGTAAAAAGACCTTTATGGTCTATTGAGCTAACAGTTGCCACAGAGAGGGCCTTTCCTCCTTTGTGTGGAAGGAGAATGTCCGAGCTGTTGGAAGTCTGCATGTGACTTGCTTCTGCCATGAGATATTTCCTTTTAAGTCCCCACTAGGGAATTCTACCAAAGTCTGGTGTGTTTGTGCCACTTTAGAGGAGTTGGTTGTGTTAAGAGAAGGGTGAGTTTCTGCCTTTACCAAGACTGTTACACTGAGGAAAAGTAAGCTTTTCAGGAATTTAGGAGAATTTGAAGGCTGTATCAGTTATTTTTATTCAACTAGCACAGTTGTCTTTGTTATATTTTTTTAAAAACTACAAGTCTACTTTCAGAGCACTGGATGTGTTTACTGTTAAGAGATACACGCCAAAGAGTGTACTGTAATTACATAGCCTCTTCATCATGCCCAGAGCAGTGTGCCCTCAAGATAAAGGAATCCGTATCATCAGTGATGTATGGGTAGTTCCTTAACCTCACAGGTTTAAAGTTAGAAAATCAAGATCATTCTTTGCTTTCTTGTCCTTAGGAAATGAAAATGCATATTAATAGCTAGATCACTTTCTTTTTTCTTTTTTTTTTCATTTTCTCAGTTATTGTTTTAAAACGTTCACATTCTACTCTTAGAAAGATTCACTTGTACCCCTGTAAGATAAACCTCAAAAGTTAGATCACTTTCTTGTCCTAAATTTTTTCGCAATAACTAGGATCATTATTTCTTTTAATCCATACCATTTTTATCAGATCTTCACCAAATTAACAATTATCAGAGAGATAAGAGCCTTAGTAACCTAAGTAAGTCCTGTCCCAATGCTCATTCACTCACTCAGCCATCATTTATGAAAGAGCTCCACCATTTATAAGCATTTGCAAGGCTCCAGAGATAAGTGAGATAATATGGTCATTGCCCTTAAGAAATTTTGTTGGAGTCTGGAAGCTTTCAGAAATGCCAGTGTCTGGACATCACTGAAGAAATTGCTGTAGTGGAGCTTAAGGGAATTCTTCAGAGCAGAATTTGTGAGCCCAGCTTGGGGCTCAGAGAATTCCTGGAGGAACTTCTGCTCGGCCTGAATCTCAAAGATTGAGTAGAAGTCAGAGTACTCCCCCCACGAAGTCCAGACAGAGCAGATTCATCCGCCCAGGTGCTCCTTCCCTCTAGGACCATCTTCAGACCTGTGATTGCCACACTTATTCTAGTTGGTGTCATGGCTTCCTGGCTTAGTGCCTTCAGGTGCTAGCCACTATCTGTTACAGGCAGCAATGGACAGGTGAGATATTAACATTCTCATTTCTTTTCCTTAATAATGCCGACTGATGGTACTAGGCCCGTGGTACCTACATTTCACTTGATTGGTTTTTAAGTGAGCCCTTGAATGAGTTTAATCAGTTACTTAACTGTGCCTAATCATGATGCTTTATATAGTCATAGATGCAAATAAGCACATGTGTACTTTATTGTTTATATTTATTTAAAATAAATTCAGTTGTTAGTCACTTGTGATTGGGGCAAATCATGAATGGTGATACCAGCATTTTCATTTATAAGATGTGGTTAAGAGTAGCTGCAATTTACTTAACAGGGATTAAATACTTAATGTTTGTAAAGTGCTGTATGTTGCATTAGAAGAAATATCATTATTACGGTCATTAATATGATTTGCAAATCATTGGTACTGATCACAGATGACACACCTGCAAAAAGAGCACATCTTTATACAAACTATAGTTTAGGACCTGTGGCCTTCTGATTTCCAGATTGTTCTTTTTTAAGAACCAAAGGAGCCAAGAAAAGCTTCATCTTTTTCTGCTACACCCCTTTTAATAGAAGGATTTGTTCTGTAAAATTTGGCTTTAGTCAATAGGTGCACTTAAGGACCCAGAAGGTCACGTGTGGCCTTAAGGCTGCAGGTTCCCCACCCCTGATTTAGGTAGCTTTACTTTTTTTAAATCCCAAACTTTCATTGTAGGATTTTGGGGGACAAAGGCCCTCAAAAATAACTGTTTTGTTTTCTTCCAGTTAGCTCCATCCCATTGTAAAAGATGATGTGATTGGCCTCTCAGTGAAAGCACTAGGCCAGACATACTTCCTTAAGACCAATAAATGGTTGCAGTCACAACTGCAACTTAGATGTTATCTCCTTGGGGTTCTTTTGTCTCAAGAGAGACCAAGTCTGCCTGAAAATTGTGTGACCTTTTTGGAATGCTGCACAAAAGTTTCTAATAAAGAGGTGGTGTTCATCTTAGGTATACTGACACTCTGTTTTTGAAAAGTCTGCAGTACAAAATTCCCATTTAGTTTATTTTTAGCTTAAGTCGTCTCTGCAAGTAAAAATAAAACTGTTTTTATAAATGGTGCTTGTGGTACTTATATTCACATTTTAAAATAATGCACAGAAACCAGTGCACAGTGATGACTCTGTGCAACAGCCAGATTGTTGTGAAATTGTGTTTAAATCAATTTTACGATGGCTGCATTTCAGCTGTATCACGGGATTCAGCTCACATGATTCCTGGCCCCTACAACACACACAAAGGGTCTCCTCCCCACTTGCCTACTAAGAGTAAGTCCTTGACTTAATTTCTGTATCTGTCTCCTGTGTGTGCACTGACTGTCCTTTGTGTGCTGTGTGAGGCCTTGCGCGTGTGCAGAGCACTGAGTGTCTGTGATGAAGGTTCCCCTTCAGAGAGGATGGACTGCTCTTTTAGGGACTTATGTGTTTCTATGGTAACTCCCTTTGTAGAACTTTAAATTTTGTCCATATACATTTTGCAGATACTGAAAGCAAGCTTATGTTTAATTTGGAGAAGCTTTAAGTTTCGAAGAGGAGGGCATTGCAGCTCATTAGCAGATGTTGGGACCACACAGACTTTGAAAGCTTGAAGAGAGATTATTATGACCCTTTTGTATTTCACACTTACCAACCACCTACCAATTTGAGTGTTCCATTTAAATCATCTTTTATTATCATTTGTTCATGCTTCTCAAGGTAAAAGTCACAAATATACACACAGTTTGATAAAAACTAAAAAGGAGCCAAGTAGGAACACTGACATTTTTTGCCTGTCTCCCCCTCTCTCCCGTCCCTGGTGTAGCTGTTATGTCCCTGGCTAAAGGTACTTTGAAAACCCCATTTCCTTTTCTCTATGTTACTGTGATAACTGTGGACTCTTGGTTAGCCAGCTAGTTCAGATTTAGAGAAATTAGATTATGTCCCTATTTTAGGAGGAAAACTGTCTCCATAGTTCACTGTTTTGTGTTTTGTAATAGTTAGAATTCTGGAAGAGCTACACAATACAGGTATAGTGACTGTTTTCTGATTATCTAGGATAATTCTAGGACAGTGCATGAGTCTGTGAATAAGAGTTTTACTTTGTTTTAGTTGTCATATTTTGCTTTTAGGATGTTTTGCTTCTTTTTTTATATTTAAGTATATTCTCAAACTTTTCCCTTTTTTTGAAACGTATACTCAGTTGTATTAAAATGAAATCAACTGTGCAGTGGATGCTGGTTTGTGTTTTTCCACATGTGCTAGTTGTCCTCTGGCTGTTTTGTTTACTATCTTTGCGGACGTGATTTGCCATGGTTCATGTCTTTCATTCTAGACTACGTAGTTGATTTCCCAGTAGGAAAAACACTCTGCCTTTTCACCTGGTAATTAGTTATCTCATTTCAAAAAGACAAGTTTATCTTAGATGACTTTGTCACACTTTAAATGTCTGCTTTGGAAGATGAGAGCCTATTTAGTTACTCATGCATGTGGTAAAAGAAACGCATGGTTAGTCACCATGGAAATTCTTAAGCATTTGAAGGGCAGAAGATTATTAATCTGACCATTTATACTTGTCAATCAAGCTATTACAACTTAGTTTATTAGTTATAAGAAACCAGAGTAAGAGATGATATTTTTTGGCCCCATGAGGAAGTGGTAGTGTTGTTTATTCCTGACGCACATTTTCATTTGCTGAGAGGGGAACTCCCTGGCACTTTTCCCTGAGTAGATTTGTGAATCCTCTCTCTCAGCACGAAGGGACTCTGAGTTCTGTGGTCTCCCTGTTGTCCCCTCCCCTGAATGAGGGAAGGGAGTAAATTCTGGACCTTCCCCTGTGCTCTCAGCCTCAAGTCAGACACCACATCTTGCCTACACAGCACGAAGTCCATGGTGAGACCCCTAGCCCACTCAGCTCTGTCCAACCTGGGTTCCCCGTTGCGAGCTCATGCACCACATCCCTCTCCCGTGCAGCATTTAGGACAGCTGCGACTTTGTCTTTACCCGTGTGGGTACTCCACTAGTGTCTGCCTCCCCTCTGTGTGGGTACTCCACTAGTATCTGCCTCCTCTGTTCTTTGCTACGCTCCTGCAGGCAGGCAGTTCTTGGTCTGTGTGTGTCCAGTGACCAACACAGAAATGGACAAATAGTAAAGTGCTCAGTGAGTATCTTTGAATGGCCATTTGCAGATGTCTCCAGGGTCCACCCGGTGGCTGTCCAGCCCCTCCTGGACCTACGTGGTGAATTTTAGGTCAGTCTAAACCAGTGGTTCTCAACCTTCCTAATGCCATGGCCCTTTAATACAGTTCCTATGGGTCATGACCCACAGGTTGAGAACCGCTGGTCTAAACAAATTGAGCTAGAACAGAAAGATGAAAAGATCCTTGATGCTATGGTTAAGCTTCCAGTTAAACCAGTCCTGGGACAGCTCTACTTCTGGGCAGCTTTGTTGTGCGAAATAATAACACATCCCCTTATTTGTTTAGGTCAATTCAATGTTCTGTTTCTGAAAATATACTGATACAGAACGTCATGAGTGAGTGAATAAATAAACAACTTAATCTCACTTCTTCTTTACAAATTTCTGGGTCCCTGGAGTCCCTTTGTAATTCAGTTTTCTCTCTCCTCATGTCTGTGACATGCTGCCTGTTAGCCAAAGTGTTGACCAGTTTTGAGCCCCCAGAGCTGGAATCCCAAGTAGCTCGTGTGTGTTTTGAAAGCCGTTTCCCTCCACGCAGTGCTGTGCACTCAGAACCTGACCTTGTCTTCTTCTTCACCTCTCACCCTTTGGATCTGCACCTTGTTCATGCCTTTTTGGGGCAAACTCTTCTCTCAGGAGGTTGAGAGTCAGGTTAAGTCATACCCAGCAATTTCCTGTTTGTGAGCCTTGAAGCTCTTGAAGAGTGCGGCAGGTTTGACAGAATCTGTAGGTGTTTTCAGAGGTGAGCTGATTCATCCCCTGGGGTAGGTAGTTCTCCAAAGGTCTCAGCTCCCCAACTACCATACCTCTCTTTTCTCTGTGTGCACGTGAGCATCTCAAGGCCTACCCATGTCATGTATTCCACATCTTTTCTGGATTTTGGAGAATGTTTTTTAGACCCCTCTTTCTCCATTGCTGTGGAACAGTTACTACATGTTTGACTCTTAACATTCTTTGTCACTGCAGAGCTTCAAACGATCCCGAGGGAGTGTGCTGCCTTTCCTTTCCATAGACCCCGACCTCAGGTCACTATAACACAACGTAGCCTAAGAAATGCAAGGCCCTAAATAAATGCCAGCTGAAGTGCCCACTTGTTTGGTAGTAGAGACTTTGGCAACCTTGTTGTTATTTACTTGACTTCCCATCACTTTGGAAATGAAGACTAGGCAACTACCCAGTTTTGAAAAATTCTCCCATGATAGTAAAGCATGGGAGGGGGACAGCTAGATAATCCATCTTTGAGAATGTTACTTTTGGCCATGCCATGTGAAAAAAGGACTGAGTTTTTAACTGAGAAATTTGCATTCTTGAATCAAAATAGAAAGGGTCCCAGTTTGACCCACCACCCTGTAACACACTCTCCAAGATTCAGAGTCTAATCCTAATGCCTCAAAGTGTTGTTAGGAAAGTAGAATAAGATACGGTAGAAGTGCTTCTTATGCCGGGCAGCGCTGTGCAAAGGCAAGCCCTTGTGAAGTATCTTTCCACACCACTCAGTAGCTACCTCACTTTTCCTCCCACCTCCAAAAATGTGCAAGAGCTTTGCCAGGGCGGCCCCGCGTACACCAAGACCAGCTCCCCTGAAATCTTAATATGAGCCTCCTGCTTCTGATGGGCAGACTCCCGTAACAACCTCTGACTTCCAATTTTTTTTTTAAACTTTGGTTATTTCCATTGAAAAAATTATTCCTTATAGTTAGAGATGAAGCCATTTCAGTTGTTATCTGAGAAAAGGGCTCATACATGATTAGCAGCTTACCCACATCTTGTTCTGATTTGGTCAGCGCTCCTACTGTGAGCCAGGCATTGTTCTAAATGCTCGAATACACCTGCCAACGAAACTCTTGCCTTCTTGGAGCTTACACTATGTTGGGGGGAAACAGAAAATAAGCGATAAATAAATAAATAGGGTATGATACAAGGTGATAATTGATATGAAGGAGAAATTTAAAAGCACAACAGGGAAGAGGAGGGCCAGTTTCAGGCCGGGGAGAGGTTACAGTATTACACCAGGTATAGACCTCCTATATCTCCAGTCTCTTGTTACTGTTGTTAATGAATCATCTCTGTATAAATTAATATTACAAGAAATGAGAGCAGTTTGGCTAGAGGCTAACCCTGATTGCTAAGTGCTTGTGAAGAGACAGGAAGGTGCTCTAGCCTCTGACTATCATCAGCAGGTTGTCTATTCTTAGTTTCCTTTTCTGAAAATAATGTTTATTATATATTCTAGTTTCTGAATGGAATATATCCCTGACACCTCTCGCCGTGTGTTAACATCACTAGGCTTCTTTCTTACGTGATGGAGAGGTTCATCCAAAGTGTTTCCCTTTCAAAGTCCGGAGAAGAAGGCTCACTAGTCAGCTTTCCAGTGCTAGCAGTGATGGATTTTCCAGCCTGTGGAAAAACCTAACACTGTGGGGAATTCACTGCTTTAACATGTGCTTTGTATTGTGGTGGTTGTTTGGGACTGTTGTGTCTCAGGCATGCAGCTTATTATATTCACATGAATTACAGCTCACAGACCCCAGATGACACTGTTTCTGATCCCACTCACCCTGTCGGTGACCCTTCTTCCCCGTTTACTGTGTGGCCTGTTGCATAGATAAGCTTCCTTCAAGTTTGGGGTTCTGCACACACATCTGCCAGCTGGTCTGTCCTCCCCTTTTCTGCATTCTGCCTTGGTTTCTCCCTGAAGTAGCTGAACCGGAAGGAGCTGGCATGTGGCTTCTCCCATTGTCTGAGCCTGGCGGCAAGGGGTCGGGGACGTCTACAGAGAGGACCCTGTCTAGACAGCATTTGCTGGGCTTCCTATCGGTACCAACTGGTGCAGTGACATTCAGAATGTGGCCTAGAACTAGGGCCATGAACATATTTCCAACATTGTTCCTGGCCTTTGTTCCCTGTCATGCATCAGATTTGGAGGGTACGATGGTCCGTGGGAGCAAGGCTGGAGCACTTGGAGTCGTTCAAAGAGGACGAGCACTGCTCTGGCTCCTTATGAGCTCTTCAGGCTCCACACAGGCCACTCAGCTTTCTGAACTGTGCAGCACACTTCTGTCCCCTCCTGGTAGAGAGTAACCATAAGCAAATCATGACACAGTCTATACCTCGTTTTCTCAGCTATGTAGGAAAGGACTATTATTCAGGTGGCCCTCAGGATGGCCTCTGCTCTAGTGTTCTGAGGACAGTATTGACACTCTCTGCTTAAAAGTGGACTCTTTGGCTCGGCGCCTGTGGCTCAATCGGCTAAGGTGCCAGCCACGTACACCTAAGGTGGCAAGTTCGAATCCCCAGCCCCAGCCCACCAAACAACAATGATGGCTGCAACCAAAAAATGGCCAGGTGTTGTGGCGGGTGCCTATGGTCCCAGCTACTTGGGAGGCGGAGGCAGGAGACTCACTTGAGCCCAGGAGTTGGAAGTTGCTATGAGCTGTGATGCCATTGCACTCTACCCGGGGGGCTAGCTTGAGGCTCCGTCTCAAAAAAAAAAAAAAAAAGTGGACTCTTTGGACATGACTGAGCTCTCCTACTTCTTTACCCTCTGTTCCTGTCTTATTCTTTCCATGAATCAAGTTTGTTCATTTCATTATCACTCTTCCTGGGAATGCTTTGTTGCCCACATTCTCTTCACTTCCAGCAGCTTTGTGTCAGGAACCTGCAAATAGCCAGAACAGTTTCCTCCCTCACTGCCAGCCACAGTGCTGCCTTTGTAGTGGACTCTAAGTAGGGAGTTGAGCTGTTGAGAAAAACATCTTGTAGCCCAAAGTCCCAATTTTAAAAGAGATAGAGAATGAAATGGTATGTTCTTTTTAGGCTGTAAAGGCGCCAGTGACCACAATCAAAATCTATATCCAAGCAGTAAAAAGGTGATATATGTGAATTTTCTCATAACATAAATCTTACACAAAAGCAGTTACAATACTTTAAGTATAAATTGCATGATCTACACCATGATTTTTTTTTCAAAAATTTTCATGTGAACCTTGAGGAGAAAAATGTACTCCAATAGTTAGGAAAGCATTATTTTTTCTAAATTTCATAACACAGAAGAAGCGTGTTTTATTTCCTGAATGCCTTATGTCTGGGAATATTGAAGTGATAAATTTTGCCATGGTACAATGAAGTTCCAAGTGAGAACTTGGAAAAAAGACTGTTATAAATACATGGAAACACCTGGATTGAAAGACGAATCCTGTAACTGTCAGATTGCTAGTTGCTTAATTGCAAAAATCTAAAATTAATCCATTAGTGTTTCCTTTCTATTTATTACCAGTGTGATGATAAGAAAAACTCTTCTTGATGTATGATTTCAGGACAGTGAATGAGGATATAGTGTTGAAATAACCAGAAATTGTAGGGATCAATTTCCTTCCACTTATTTATTTAGAATATAACTTACTGACAAGATCTGATGTGATTTATTTTGAAGTACTTAGAAATAGGATTATTCCTCTTTAGTTGAAAAGAATCCGTATCTTGATGTGAAAGGGCTTGCCCAAAGTCACATAGTAAATAAAAGACAGGAACTACAAGTTACCACTTTGGTGTATGATCATGTCCTTGACTATGAACCAATGCCACTATTTTACATGACGTGTCCATACTCTGGAAAATTGTATTATTTTAGATATACCCTTAATAAATATACTTGTCTTTCGAAGAACATTAGAACCAGTTCCTTCTTCATCTTTATGGGGGCATGCTTGATGTATATATTGATGAGATTCCATCGTATTTTTAAAGATTTCCAAGAAAGAATATTTCATAATGTACCTTATGTGTTTAGGCACTTTAGTGTTTAATTATATTTGATGTCAGAAGACTCTCTCATCTCACTTAAACCCCTCATGCTGTTTTCTCTTACTCCTCCTAGGATATTAAAAGCAGCCAGTCTCCATTATCCATAATAACATCCACAGAGTCCTCCATATATTTGAAATGTTAGCATGAAAACTGACAGTAAGCATAACCCTCAGTGTCAGGAAATTTTAAAATAGAGATGGCACCAGCTTGTAATAAATATAGATGACATAGTAGTATTTAGTTTTGATGAATGAATAATACTTACTAGTGTGACTTAAGCAGACTAAATGAAACACTTTCCTCCATTAAACCATTCACTTATTTATTAGTCACCTACTTCGCGATATTGCACTATGTTCAGAAGTACAAAAATGAATAAATCATAGTGTCAAGGCTATTTTGATGCAAAGGATTTACAAATATAGAACTTTTTTATTTCAAATTAATATGAGGGTACAAATTTTTAGGTTATATTGTTCTCACTTCCAGGGTAACGTTCTGGTTGTAAAAGAGCCCCTCCCCAGGGGACATGTTATACACCTTCACAGTGTGCACAGAGGTGAGATCCTGCCTCTTGCCCTCCCTCCTGCTGCCAAACATCCTCCCTCTCCGCCTTCCTGCTCCCACCTCCATCTATCCCCATATTAGACTATATTTGTGTTTTATTGTTCATATAAGCATGTAATTGGAAAAACGTAGAACTTAGCTCAATCCATTTCTCAGAAACATGAAGGTAGAATAGCCTGATCATTAAAGGACGACTCTGTGTCCTATCTAATGACCCTGTGGAGGTGGGGCTGAAAAAATAGCCTATTTATTAGAACATTTCTGTTTATTTTTGCAGTTACCCTATTAGTAAAATTTGCAGTAGGCATCACAGTTCCAGCCCTTCACCTGGAAGCCAGACATTTAATGTTGAAGAGTTCCCTGTGTGTATTTGGGCATATGTGAGTGCACAGCCAGTGTAGGTCTACAAGAAGGTTATCACTGGAAATAAATTACAGAGTCATGCAGCATGAAAATGATATGCCCAGGAATGCAGAGCACAGAGCTACCTTCTGCCTGCTTTCTTTATCAGCAGAGGCAGAAAGAAGAAAGAGATTTATTCTGAAGCCATTAGAAACAGACCAAGCAATTTATAACAGATGAAATGCTGATTTATTGCTGCAAAGAAAATAATGGGTGTTCTTGCTAAAATGCCATTAATAGTTTTATTGTTTAAAGTGCAAATTATATTCAGCAATTTGTTAGTCCCCTTTTGAGGCAAAGTTGAAGTAATTCAGTGTAGGCTTTTAGAAGGAAAAAAAGGACAAAGTAATTAGCAAATCGTAAAAGAATTCATTCACCAAGGTTGGCTGATGTTTGAATTCTCTGTTTAAATTATAAAGACATAGAAAAAATTGCATTTAAGAAATACAAAATGGCTCAAGTATTTGTTTAAAGCAGAAAATCTGGAAGGAAGCTGAAGTTGAAGTACTCTGTGGATGTGCCTTCTGTTGGCACCTACCACATGTGCTAGTCACGGGGATGGCGGGGCGGGGGGTGGAATACAGTCTCTCCCCGTCAGAATGTTACTGTCCGATGTCAGGAGAAAGATAATACAAAATTAATTAAAATGTACAGCAGGATGTAGGGTGACCATAAATTCCAGCTTGCCTAGGATGGTCCCTAGTTCCACTTGTTGTCCTGGTATAATTATTAATAACTCACTTTTCTACTCCTTAAAGTGTCCCAGTTAAGTGGTAAATTATACAGTGACTGTGGGGGCCATGAACATGTACCACTAAGCTCTCCTGCTTTAGGCTGCTGTCCCACTTGGAAAGCAAGGCCGTGCATCCTAAGGCTGCCTCCAGCCCATGACCATGTGCAGTGGGGTGCTAAGGCTTACTCATTCCCTCAACACAAGGGGCCTCCAGTGGGCCGCTTGGGCCCAAACACACCACACTGGAATGGCTAGACCCATCTTGGAATTGCACTGCACTCCATGACCCTTCCCATCCAATCCTTCCTGCCATTCCTTCCCAGGGGTCACACCTGCATCTTGGTCTGAAGGTCTTTCCTGCCTCCTGCTCCCTTCCCCAAGGGATTTCTCACACATCTAATCCCATGCTGGTGTCTGCTTCTCAGTATGTCTGAACTAATGCGGTGGCCCTAGTAATTGATAAGCGTTAGTAGATGAAGACTAGGAAGAAAAGTTGGAGCTACATTGTAGGCAACATTGGAAACCACATTGAGAAATCTGACCTTTAATTCTGTAGACTAGGAGGCTCCATTGAGGGTTTATCTGTTGTAAAACAATTAGTAATTATTTGGTCCTGCTGGTGATAAGAAAGGATAATTGAAACAAAGGGACTACTTAGGAGTATACCGCATTTTTCCAATAAGAGCCTAAACTAGAATATCACCTGGCTTTGTAAACACAAGCATGGCTATGAGAGACTGCTGAGGTGGGTGTGGCAATCGCTGACCCCTGCAGCCAGGGAGGAGGACAGAAGGGCATGGTGATAATTAGAACCCTCAGAGATGATCAGAGCAGTAAGAAAGGAAAAGGAGGTGACCTAATATTTCCACTCACCCTGCAATGAGAAAAGCACTTTTAGGGGGCTTAAAGGAGAGTGATCATGTCTTAATTTCTGCAAGTAGCTAGCAGGTGATTAACACCTCCTGACCTCCCGTTTAGTGGGAGGATTGTCTGATGCCCATTTCTCAACCAAAATAGAGAATATTTGGCAGTGCCTGCTATTTTGTCCTCCTCCCAGTAATAGCCAGGGTAGCACAAGCTCACTTCCAATGCTAAGGACTTCTGACAGTTCAAAGACAGCACTAAGTTGGAACCCAGTGAAGGATGCAGGCTGTGTTTTGGAAGGAAAGGAGCACAGGTTTCTTATAGTCCATAAGAGCAGGATAAAAAGCATATACATCCAGACACTGGACTTTTGCAACCCCACACTTTCCCCTTGCTCCTTCTGCTGGCCATGCTCAGGGGAGATGGCCAATCCGGTTCTGTGAGTATACACTCTGGAGTGTTTCCTTTATATTGGGTCTTACTGTGGGCATTTCCCACCTATTGAGATGTTTGCTGCAAGTGCAACTCCAGATGCCTCAGATAAGTAACCTGTGTGAATTGAGGTATTTCTCTCAGGAGATCAAACAAAGGAGGCATGGTAGAACGAGGGTGGACTTCGGATTCCATCCGGAGAACAAATCACAGTCTCTTACCCACTAGCCCTGTGACCAGGGCTCATCAGTTTAACTTCAGTCTCCTTTATCTGCGACATGGGAGTCCTGGTGTCATCCAGCATTACATGAGCTGATGTGAGCCCTTTACACGGAGGCACTGGAACCACATTAGGGCCCTGCCCCTCATACTTATCTGTTACCCTAAATTCCTCATGTTCTCCTTCTTTATTGTTCCAACACCCAGCATTACCTGGGACTTGCAATTTTGTTGAACCCACACACCCAAATCCACATCACTTCCATTGCCTTTACCTACTCAGCCTGCCAGAGCAACCTTCAGCAGCCTGTCCCCTGCCTTGTTCTCACTGCTGGAATGCCATTCCTGAGCCTTTCTGAGGTCAGAACCACACTGCCCTGGGAGGAGGGAAGTGAACAGGATTTGGAAGGGTCTTCCAGCCCTGGCATTTGATAGGTTTCTAGACACAAGATCGTTGCCTGATTGCATTCCTTTTTTAAAAAAGGCTTTCTTGGTTCTACTGTTTATTAAAACACACACACACACAGAGATGTGTGTGTTATTAGAGATGTTTTCAAAGAGGAGGTAAGGAAAACTTTTAAATACTCAAAATTTTTATCATTCCTGAATGTATTTTACAATAGAGAGAGCGTGTGTGTGTAAAACAAAAATTTAAGTCATGACATTACTAATTTTTGGTAGCATCCTTCTGAAACATCATATCCTTGAATGTTTCTCTATGTCACCTGTGTATTTCTCTAGAGCATCATTCTACACATCTGTCCAGAAGGTCAAGTATGAACGTTTCCTGGCTTACTACTGGGCATCTAGGTCATTTCTGCTCTTATCTACTATTGTAAACACAGCAGAACATGACAAAGAGGGCAGCCAGTGGCATCCTGGTGCACCTGTTAATAGATCCTGGAAATGGAAGTACCAGGTCAACAATCATGCAGATTTTTAAGATGTTTGGTGCCATATTGTCAAATTTCTCTGCTGAAAGGATTGACCTGTCTGCTCCTTTTAGGGCATGTGAGGCGTTGACTACCTGATTTCTGATGGAGCCAGTAGTACTACTTGGGGAAAAAATGAGAAAAAGAGAGAAAAAAATGACTTTTTTTTCTCCACTCGTGTAGAACCAGTTGCACATCTCCTGTGTTTTTAAACTCTGCTTGTACAGGGCCTCTCCTTGACCTGTGTTTAAAGATTCTTATTTATCAGCCACTACCTCTTTTGCCTCCTCTAAATTGCTGCCTTTCAGTCAGTGAGCTGTTCCTTTGAAGCGTGGACAAGAGCCATCTGCCCCTCTGTCCCATCAAACAGGAGAATTTCATTTGTGTGTCTTTCTGTAATCTCATCTTGCAAAAGAATTTTCTGTTTTCTCTGTTATTGGCCTTATGATTCAAAGCTTTAATTTGGCATGTAGATTCTTTATATCACTGTTTTGGATAATTCATGCCATTCTAGATGGAGTGTTCAATAACATTTTTGAGACATTTTTTGAAAGATGTCTTACAGATCAAATTATTTATTTGGCAGAAATTAAAACAAGTAAAAAGCTGTGAGTTTGTGATAGCTGTGCAACTTGATTCTTTTAATCTCAAGTGCTCAGGAGAAAACTGCCTGTTCTTTTATACACCAGGAAGAAGACAAACACAAGTTTGTTTTTTGCTTCTTTCTAATCGACTGTCTAGGACATGGGCTGTTCCTTATGCAGGCTAATTGTACCACATTTCATAATTTTTTTAAGGACATGAGTCTGTATGCTCCTTAGAGGATGACTCTGTGGGTTGGCCTTGCTCCTTCTGGACAGTGAAGCTACTGTTGTAGACAACCCAGCCGCCTCGCACCCGGGATCTGGGACACGAGCGCACCGCGGGGAGCGGCTGTCTAAGTGTACTATTGCAGCAGCATGTGGGAAAGCTTATGGTGTAGTGATCTGACAAGCTGCAAACAGCAGATCAGAGAAAAACGTGAGATAATTTAATTGAGGAGCTTGGAGAGAGGACAGCTGAGGTGCAGAGAGCAGGGACGTGGCAGAAAAAGGGCATCTGAGGAAAGGATAAATTATGAAATAGCATTCTCAGGACAGGGTGAAAAGGCTGCTTCCTCATTTCTCTGGCAGTTGGGGTCAATTTTCTATCCTCAGATGCTTAGAAAAAAGGGAAATAGCTTCTTTTTATTCCTGCCCCATTCTTGTTACGGCATTTTTTTAATATCACACATAACAAGTCACTAATTTCTGTAGAAGAGACTTAACTTCCTCTTTTCACTGGGTTTGATGTTTACTATTTCTGCCATATTCTATCCTTTCAGGGAAAATTCCCCCCCCCTTTTTTCTTTTTTCTTTACTTTTTTTTAAAGCAGTAGTAATGAGAAACTAGAATCAAGCTATAGTATGTTCTCTTTGACTTACGGCTCTTAGTGACTATTAGAAGCCTTTTATTTCTTCTTTTGCCATTGCCTCTCATATCTGACATGAACATTTTTAGTCTTCATTCACAAACCACTTTTTTGAGTTAGTATTATAAATCATTTCTTGTTAATTTTTTTTATTTTACATTTCTACCAACCTCTTTAAGGTTTGGCTTCATAGAAGACAGCCAGATTCTTTGATTTGCTTCTACATTTTTTAAATTTATTTTTTTATTTTAATTTTTTGATTTCAGAATGCTATAGGGGTACATACATTTTCATTATGTGCATTACTTTTGTACTGTTTAAGTTAAGGTTATAACTGTAACTATCCCCAGATACAGTATATTGTGCTCATTAGGTATGAATTCAACCCCACCTTTCACCTGCTTAATTAGTATTGAATTTTACTACTATATGTATACATGCATTTAGTTTGATTTTAAAAGTGAGAAAAGTGAGCGTATGTGGTGTCTGTTTTTCCATTCTTGTGATACTTCACTTAGAAGAATGGTCTCTAGTTCCATCCAGGTTGTTAAAAAAAAAAAAAAGTATTAGTTCACCATTGTTTTTAATGGCTGAGTAACTCCATGGTATACATATGGCACGTTTTATTAGTATACTCATGTGCTGATGGGAACTTGGGTAGTTTCCGTATCTTTTCAGTTGTGAATTGTAAATTGAGCTACTATAAATATTCTGATGCAGTCTTCTTAATTGAATGGCTTTTTTCCTTTGGGTGAATACCCAGCAGTGGGATTGCTGAATCACGTGGCAGGTCTACTCTAAGTTCTTTGCGGTGTCTCTATACAACTCAACAAGGAAGTTATGCTGGTCTGCAGCCCCCCAGCAGTGGGGAACTGTCCCTTTCTCTCCACACACGGACCAGCATCTATTGTTTAGGGACTTTCAGATGAAAGCCACTTTTTACTGGAGTTAGGTGATGTGTGGTTGTGGTTTCAATTTGCATTTCCCTGATAATACAAGAGTTGAGGGGGGAGGGGTCAAAATGGCCGACAGGCACCAGTCTCCGACAGAAGCTCCTGTTCAGAGGAAAGGATAAAGTCCGGAGAAACCCCCAACAAAGTCGAAAACTGGGAGCCCAGCTGAGAGAGAAGAGTGATACCGGCAGGACACCTCTTCTGAGACAGGCGGAGACTTCTAGAGGATGCTCCACAGGTACATAAATCACCCCAAAGGAATAGCGCCCATCCCCTCCCCCAAGAAAGGTGTGCTTTTCCTTTGTTTCCTCTTCAATCGCTCCTCCAAGTCTCCTACAGGCCACAAATAAACTGAGGACCTATTCTCTCACTCCACAAGTGAGAGCTGCCAACAGGGAAGTTTACTACCCTGGAGGAACCCAGTTGAGACTCGGAACACCCTTCCCCAGGCAGAAAAGTGGAA